>CANNZV010000266.1:0-232881 GCA_947561585.1 Caprella mutica
GGACGCATTGTAAAGAAGGTAAGGGACATATAGTAAAGAAGGTAAGGGACGCATAGTAAAGAAGGTAAGGGACGCATAGTAAAGAAGATAAGGGACGTATAGTAAAGAAGGTAAGGGACGCATAGTAAAGAAGGTAAGGGACGTATAGTAAAGAAGGTAAGGGACGCATAGTAAAGAAGGTAAGGGACGCATAGTAAAGAAGATAAGGGACGTATAGTAAAGAAGGTAAGGGACGCATAGTAAAGAAGGTAAGGGACGTATAGTAAAGAAGGTAAGGGACGCATAGTAAAGAAGGTAAGGGACGCATAGTAAAGAAGATAAGGGACGTATAGTAAAGAAGGTAAGGGACGCATAGTAAAGAAGGTAAGGGACGCATAGTAAAGAAGGTAAGGGACGTATAGTAAAGAAGGTAAGGGACGCATAGTAAAGAAGGTAAGGGACGTATAGTAAAGAAGGTAAGGGACGTATAGTAAAGAAGGTAAGGGACGCATAGTAAAGAAGGTAAGGGACGTATAGTAAAGAAGGTAAGGGACGTATAGTAAAGAAGGTAAGGGACGTATAGTAAAGAAGGTAGGGGACGGTAGGGAAGGTAGGTAATCGCTGCATGCAAAACCTTTAAGTGGCTCTGGCTTTTTCATCATATGACAAAGTATTACTCTTACTCGGACATTCACAGTTCACGCAAACTGGGTATTAACAAAATTCATGAAATAAACTGCGTTTAACTATTTTTTATTAGTGTTTATTTATTGTATATTGATATTAGAGTCTCCATATATTTAGTATAGCAATAGAGACGTCAGTTGGAATGAATGAAAACATATCCCAACTTTTATCTAAAACTTAAACTAATATAATAGTTATGGATGTAATTAGATGTTCGATGATATTTTTTCATAATGTTGATGACAAATAATAAAAAAAAGAGAAATATGAGAATAGAATATATATATAGAAATTTATAAATAAGAATATAAATTTCTTGAAGTTTCTGTAAAAACTTCTTAATTAAATATTTAATTTATTTATTATCTAATTACATCACATTTTTCATTGTATGTAAGCAAATATACTAATAAAGTTTCTAAAAATCCGTATAATGAAAGCCTTATAATTAATTATCTTATACATTGTTGGTTGATTATCAAATTCAACATTACCATAAATAAATGATCTTTTGAATATTTATAATATATTAATAATATCATCTGTTTCTTCAGTACACGTGATATATTAAATAATGAACGGTTGTCTTTCATTTAATAGTTATTCTTTATTCTCTGGAGGAAATGTGTCTAGAATTATAAAGAAGTTACTCTAGAATTGATCAGCGTTACTCTAGAATTATAGTTCAGAGTTAATTTCTCCTATAGTAACATTAACAATTTAAGGATAATTCCTTCTAATCCTCTTGTACATAGCGTGTGTAGAAACTAATATCTATAGAGTAAAATTAAAAAAAAATGGCAATAAAATCAGAAACCATAAAATATCAAAATAAATATAATTAATAAGTTATAGTATAAAAGTGATATATATAAAAAATTATGAAATAAAAATATTAATAATAAATATAAACCATATCGATCTGTCGGATAAAGTTATCAATAAAATAAAATCTCGTAAAATAATTATACTATTGAGGTTTAAGTTCAGTAGATATTCCGAGGTATAGTAATAATTATTGGGACAAAATTTGTCCGAAAATCATTGCTACCTGAGTTATATTTCAAAAACACATGCTCTTTATTATTTTATTTTTTCTTCCAAATACTACTTGATGATGATATTCAAGTAATAACATGTACATATATACAAATAATATTGATTGAAGTTATAAATAAAAATAACCTTAATTAACAAGAATATAAATCCCTTGTTAATTAACGATTATTTATATTTCCAAACATTCCTTCGAATCGAATACGAATTATTCGTGAAAAAGATTCAATGAAGAAGATATCGGATATGATATAATGGATATCATTAATTTGCTTTAGATTAAGAAGGCTAATATAATATTAATATGAAATTTTATCTGATAACATACTAATAATATCGAGTATAAATTGACATAAATAAAACCCCTTCACACGTAATTTTTTTATCTATAGAACTCCCAACAATAATAAAATTTTCCACACGACTTTTTTTTTTATTTACTTTCAAAAGGGAATATTTATTATCAAGTTATTCCATTCTGAAGAAAAATCACAATTCACCGTATATGATAAAATAATTCAACAGAATAAGTTAATTAAATTCTGCAGCTTATTTCAATGTAAATAGAGAGTCAGTTAATAACATTCAAAGAATAGGCATCACTCATAATCCATTCCTAGGAAAGGAAGGAAAATTACAGCTAATGTGTAGAAATTGTAGGTATAGATGTGCTTCACAGAATTTCAGGGGCGTGACGTAAACTGAATGATTTTTAACATAGAGAAGTTACGAATTATTGGACAGTTCCACATTTTCGATCATATAAGGAACAAAAATAGTTTGATGCTTTTACTCGTTATTTTAATTTGTATTCATGCAACCTGTATAAAGATGTATATGCTTAATCATTTTCATACATTGGCCGATAAAACATGAATTACGCCGCCGCGGCGAATTTTTAATTGTCCCACGGCGAGTTGTCCTAGAGCCATTTTTTTCTTGAAATTGATAATTCATAATTTGCCCTATTACTTTCCTTTCAAATCAACAATGAATATAAACTATAAATGTAGACATTATCTCTTTTGTTTAAATATATCATTTCGTCTCTAATTAGAGAATATGTCACAGTAACGTCAAGCACCATTCACTAAGTCACACTCCATAAAATTCAGTTCAATGTGCCAAGTAATGTGAAATAGTTGGTGTATAATGTAATCCATATTAATTCTTGGTAACTTTCTTCCAATTACCCTCATCATATATCATCCAACTGTAATATATATATACCTTGAATTATTGAATAATTAATGTGTCTAAAATAATGAGAACAAAGATGCAATACTATCTTTTTCCCCTACAAAATGCCATATCTTATTCTCCATAGCTGTTGTTATATATTTTCTATGGTAGCTTCTATTGTTTTTCTTCTCTATTTATAGGCTTTCCATGAGAGACGAACACTTACATTATTCATAGGGAATCAATTTGTATTTTGTTATTCTATCAAATCACTCTGATCTCCTCAGCCAAACACAGAATTGCTAATGCGTTATTGAGAGGAGGTAGGTAGTGTATTGCCCTGTCTTGTAATGGCCTTCATTTGGTACTTCTATTGTCCTCAAATTGTTCTCTACTCTTCATATTGTCCTCATATCGTTCTCCTCTCCTCTTCATTTTGTCCTCATATCGTTCTTCTCTTCTCTTCATATTGTCCTCATGAAATTTGGCAGCTATATATATTTTTTATATGGCTTTAAAGTTTTTGATACTCGGAGTGTATAATATTAGTTCGAAACCCTAATCTGACGCTGAAGAAAAAGATTCCACGCTCTTTGTTTTGATTTCCGATTAAAATTTCAAAAACAAACATTCCGTCATATGTCATCGATTCCCTCAACGTTTAAACAATGAAGTAACTAAAAGTTTGTATAGTGAGTTTTTAACTGGTTTCTACCTTTATTTGAATATTTAATAAATTATTCCTACCGAGCTGTATGACATTCAAAACAAACGGGATGCAATTTTTTATTTGGAAATTTTAGCAACTCGGAAGTGAAACTGATATTGCAAAGCAATGCTTATAAAAATCTTTGAAAGCATGGATAAACAAATAAATACTGTGTTTACAGCCAAATGATTAATGAAATGTAAAAAAATACTTGGAACGGACCTTTAAAGTTGATATTGTTGGTTTTTTCATCTTAAATAATTTGTTGGCAGTTGAAGAAAAGTTTTTTAACACCGAGTCTATGCACCTATGACATAATTCAACGTAAAACTAGTATTTTCTAGATAAATAATTGCAATAAAACGTGACAATATGAATGCTTGAATATATTATCATGTATTTCTTTGATCATCAAATGGATAAAACCTTGAATGATAGATTACAAAAATGTATACAACTTTGAATAGTAATCATCTATTACAAAAATAATCATCATCAAATGATCGACACACGTGCAAAATCTATCGACTTTGAAACAAAATAAAAGGATTTCGACATTTACAATAAGAGAAGAATTTCTTGTTACCCAAGAATCAGGAATTAATCCCTAGATTAACACAGAAGCAAGAATTAATCCTCAGATTAACACAGAAGCATGAATTAATCCTCAACTAACTATTATTCCCATGGGGTTGGCTCTCCGAAGTAACATTTCCTTGCATTTCTTTCCTGAACTCTGACTGAAAAGAAGAGAAGTAATAGAAAAAAAGACTGTCCAGCTTTTAGGTGATAAAGAAACAGTTTCTCTATTTTCAAACATTGTTTATTTTCCCTTCAATTAATAGCATGTCTACATAAAAGTTAAATTTGTAAACAAAACTGTATAAGATAATAATGTTACTTAAAAATGATATAGCACCTAATTTGAGACATTTTCAAAATTTCAAAACCTCTTTTAAACTTTGAAAAGCTGTTTAACGGCAACTCACTATATATAATACCTTTAGTCACAAACATACACACAAATTTACAAATAAAATAGTTCATTTCTATTTATTGATTATTCTTCACAAGGTTGCATTCTAAAGATTTTCACTCTAAATATACGGCATCTGCAAGTAAAGGGAATAAAATCCGCCTAATTCAGTGTGCGCTTTAAAGTGCCAGGTTTATTTGCAGCCTCCAATGCACCAGGTATAAATAATTAATTCCTTCCAAAGAATATATCTCCGTAACTCTGTGTTTAAGAGAGATAGAGCGTCTAAATCTAAATAATGAAATGGTTTGCACGCGTGAATTGGTTTAACCTTAAAGGGCCGTACACACGTAGGGTTTTTTTTTAAGTCTTTCCATCTGACTTTTTGCTAAGCTCCTCCTTCTTTTTCCACGAGAATATAAGAAAAAACAATAAAATTATCATTTATATTAGTTGGTATCCATGATACCTGCAGGTATCATGGATACCAACTAAAATAAAGATTAGCAAAAAGTCTGGTGGAAAGACTTAAAAAAAACCCTACGTGTGTACGGCACTTTCGTCTCGTTGATGTTTATTTATTCAGATTATAGATTTCGCAAATATATTGAACGTATATTGAATCAAGCGGCTTGTTTTCTTTGATGTAACTTTCATCATTTCCCTAATAATTGATTTAAAATTCGCCACCGATCAATTAATTTGCCATGGACAAATTGTTCGTCCAGCGAAAAATACGCCGCAGACATTACGACGAGCGGACAACTCGCTTATAGTTTTGTAACAAAATAGTTTAATGATGAAATACGATTTAAAGATTGTGAAGGAATGTGTTATCTAAGTTAAAATTATATATATTTATATATATATATACAAATGATGCATACGCTGGTAAAGCAAAAATCACGCGGCGAATTATCCGCGTTGAATCGACCTAGGACCTTGTAACGTATATTATCAATTATTTGTTGTGAATTTTGAGCATGTCAGTATTAACGAAGCAGTAACTGAGTATTTCTTATATTTAAATATTCATCTGCAGTCATAATATACTGACTAAATTCTTTAAAACATCTTATGAATAACATTCTCGAAATGATTTGAATATAGAAATATTTTGGTGGTACACGTACGCTCCCCTGCAGTCTATTCTTAGTCTTATCGACTTCAAACACCTCCGCCAAATTGAAATGCAGATCATTTTTACTCGAACTGACTGATAGTTGCATGTTGGTGAAAATATTTCTCGATGAACCATACTATGTATCTTTTAGAATGGTCTTGTTTTAGTGAGGAATAAGGTTATTCAAATTGAAAACCTATGTGAGATAATAAATGCGTAGTGGTATAGTTTAAGTTTTTGAAAGCAATATATAAATACTGTTTTAACAAACTTGATATTATTATCAATAGAAATCACTGAATAAATTGAAATGAATGAGAATTATGTTTATAGATCATTTAATATATTGGTTATATTGAGAATAACAAAAGCAAAGTTGGCTATTCGATATGAAAACCATTGTATCAAATAGAACAATATTCATTCAATTTATAATAGGCAAATTTACAGTAAATGTAGATCAAACTGCTAGATAATATCGTCAGGATATTGTGCCGGGAGTGTCCAACGAAATATGAGAGTGGTTTTAATTACGATTGAATTTTTGTCGAATCCTTTTTCGTCAATCGTAGATAGGCGATCTTTTTTATTATCATTGCAACCAATTAAAGCGAATATACTTTTTTGAATAGGATTCTACAAGTATTACACCAGCCAATACATACAAGTACACACACCAGCCAATACATACAAGTACACACACCACCCAATTCATACAAGTACACACACCACCCAATACATGCAAGTACACACACCACCCAATACATACAAGTACACACACCACCCAATACATGCAAGTACACACACCATCCAATACACGCAAGTACACACACCACCCAATACACGCAAGTATACACACCAGCCAATACATACAAGTACACACACCACCCAATACATACAAGTACACACACCACCCAATACACGCAAGTATACACACCAGCCAATACATACAAGTACACACACCACCCAATACATACAAGTACCACACACCACCCAATACATACAAGTACACACACCACCCAATACATGCAAGTACACACACCACCCAATACACGCAAGTATACACACCAGCCAATACATACAAGTACACACACCACCCAATACATACAAGTACACACACCACCCAATACACGCAAGTATACACACCAGCCAATACATACAAGTACACACACCACCCAATACAAACAAGTACACACACCACCCAATACATACAAGTACGCACACAACCCAATACACGCAATTACACACACCACCCAATACACGCAAGTACACACACCACCCAATACATGCAAGTACACACACCACCCAATACACGCAAGTACACACACCACCCAATACACGCAAGTACACACACCACCCAATACATGCAAGTACACACACCACCCAATACACGCAAGTACACACACCACCCAATACATGCAAGTACACACACCACCCAATACACGCAAGTACACACACCACCCAATACATGCAAGTACACACACCACCCAATGCACGCAAGTACACACACCACCCAATACACGCAAGTACACACACCACCCAATACATGCAAGTACACACACCACCCAATACACGCAAGTATACACACCACCCAATACATGCAAGTACACACACCACCCAATACACGCAAGTACACACACCACCCAATACATGCAAGTGCACACACCACCCAATACACGCAAGTACATACACCACCCAATACATGCAAGTACACACACCACCCAATACACGCAAGTACACACACCACCCAATACACGCAAGTACACACACCACCCAATATATACAAGTACACACACCACTACATATACATATATATTGTGCTCAATAGACAGAATGCATCTCGTACTGACAATATATATGTGTGACCCAATTTAAAGTCATCAAATAAATTAGTCGGTGGGCAATATCATTACGGAACCAATCTAACTGATTACAAAACACAATAAAAACTTTTCAACTTATAAATAAAAGACGCAAATACTTTCCTCCCGACTCCGATAAATATTTTGCAACCATTTCCCTTGAAGAATAATTCACCAAAGGAATGGATACATGAATTCAATATAATTAAAGATAATAACAATATAGTTCTGTTGATGAAAAAAGATTTATTCTGTAGATAAAATCATGAAAATAGTTTAAGTAGAAATTCCACAAGTTGTTGACATTGAAATTTATGAATTTATTTATTCAGATTTATTTTCCATATACGATATATACATACAATAATTAAGCTAGAAATTATTATGAATAAAATAGAAGATATGATTGCAGTTTAATTTATATTAAAATCAATAGTGCAATGGTAATAAAGTAATAAATACATTAAATCGAGGAGAAATAGTAAAGGCACTAAATCGGGAAGAATTAATAACTAATTTTTTATTTTTAAAATATATCATTGGTATTTTACGTCAAATAATAATATTTCAATATATAGCTTTCGTGCTTTGATATTATTAATATTAGATATAAGGGGAAAATATTAATTTCCAATATTTGTCCTGCAAGTTAATTGATAAAATGATAACAAAGCTTGATGCATAGAGGCCTTTCTTTCTTTTGTTCTTTAGATATATTGGCAGTATTGAGAGCCACTCCAGCACTGTGGAGAGTACTGCCCAAACAACTACATTAAAGGGGACATTTTCGAGTGGGCAAAGGAGTAAATTCAAAGAACAATACCTAAATATTGTTTAGATAAAAGCAACATCTAAATATCGCTAGATAAAAGCAATATCTAAATATTGTTAGATAAAAGCAATATCTAAATATCGCTAGATAAAAGCAATATCTAGATATAGCTAGATAAAAGCAATATCTGGATATCGCTAGATAAAAGCAGGGTCTTGGACATTTCGTCCACGGACATCTCGTCCACGGACATCTCGTCTACGGACATCTCGTCCACGGACATCTCGTCCACGGACATCTCGTCCACGGACATTTCGACCAACGGACATTTTGTCCACGGACATTTCGTCCACGGACATTTCGTCCACGGACAATTCGTCCACGAATTGCTTTATTTTGTATTTCAAAGTGCATATGGGATATATTTCATTTAATTTTTTACTATTACATTAATAGCCAGGTATAAACATGGGGTATTATTATAGTGATTTAAGCCGAAATATTTCATATGAACACATAAAAAATGTTTATCTATCAATTACAGTTATGAAATTAGATATGCTAAACTGGTTGACTATATCATTAAATTACTTATCTCCTGTAATATTTTGCATTAATTAATGAGTTATAAGTATCCGAAATATGGAACAAAATGAACAGAGTACTATCAAGAATGAATGAGGAAACGTAAGTGGAAACGTCCCTAAAAGTGGAAACGGACGGGTTTACGCTTATATAATTTAACGTAACACTAAAAAGTATCAATATCTAGCTATTTATTTTATATCACATTTAATTATCAATGAATTGTTCAGTTGTACATTATACATGTATGTATTTTATGTAGTCACTGTTGAAAAAAATTCTGTCTTAAAAAAACTAATTTCTGAACCAATATTGTTTCCAATAAGCTAATCTGAGTACATACTAATGATGTTTATGGTAGTTATTGTTAAAATACACCGAAAATAATTGTAGATATTGTAAATATAAAATAATGTTTAAGTTATATATCTTTATGTACTATAAAATCTACGAGACATGCCTCGATATTATTGCAGATTTTATAAGACCGAAGTACAATAAAAGCGAGGCCTACCTGTAATCATTAAATAAAGTATTCAGTTTAATTATTTTCCTGTTTCCGGCCAGTAGGAGCAGGAAAAAAAGATTACGATAACAATTAAGGCAAAGACCATCGAAAAAGGGAGTTTCCTACTTTTATTTTGCAGAATATTATAAATAATATATAATGAAAAATTTTGTGGACGAAATGTCCGTGCACGATAAAAGCAATATCTGAATATCAGTAGATAAAAACAATATCTGAATATCTCTAGATAAAAGCAATATCTGAATATCACTAGATAAAAGCAATATCTAAATATCACTAGATAAAAACAATATCTGAATATCTCTAGATAAAAGCAATATCTAAATATCTCTAGATAAAAGCAATATCTGAATATCTCTAGATAAAAGCAATATCTGAATATCACTAGATAAAAGCAATATCTAAATGTCACTAGATAAAAACAATATCTGAATATCTCTAGATAAAAGCAATATCTGAATATCTCTAGATAAAAGCAATATCTGAATATCACTAGATAAAAGCAATATCTAAATATCACTAGATAAAAACAATATCTGAATATCTCTAGATAAAAGCAATATCTGAATATCGCTAGATAAAAGCAATATCTGAATATCACTAGATAAAAGCAATATCTGAATATCTCTAGATAAAAGCAATATCTGAATATCACTAGATAAAAGCAATATCTAAATATCACTAGATAAAAGCAATATCTGAATATCTCTAGATAAAAGCAATATCTGAATATCTCTAGATAAAAGCAATATCTGAATATCACTAGATAAAAGCAATATCTGAATATCACTAGATAAAAGCAATATCTGAATATCTCTAGATAAAAGCAATATCTGAATATCACTAGATAAAAGCAATATCTAAATATCACTAGATAAAAGCAATATCTGAATATCTCTAGATAAAAGCAATATCTGAATATCTCTAGATAAAAGCAATATCTGAATATCACTAGATAAAAGCAATATCTGAATATCACTAGATAAAAGCAATATCTGAATATCTCTAGATAAAAGCAATATCTGAATATCACTAGATAAAAGCAATATCTGAATATCTCTAGATAAAAGCAATATCTAAATATCACTAGATAAAAGCAATATCTGAATATCTCTAGATAAAAGCAATATCTGAATATCACTAGATAAAAGCAATATCTGAATATCTCTAGATAAAAGCAATATCTGAATATCACTAGATAAAAGCAATATCTGAATATCACTAGATAAAAGCAATATCTGAATATCTCTAGATAAAAGCAATATCTGAATATCACTAGATAAAAGCAATATCTGAATATCTCTAGATAAAAGCAATATCTAAATATCACTAGATAAAAGCAATATCTGAATATCTCTAGATAAAAGCAATATCTGAATATCTCTAGATAAAAGCAATATCTGACTATCACTAGATAAAAGCAATATCTGAATATCACTAGATAAAAGCAATATCTGAATATCACTAGATAAAAGCAATATCTGAATATCACTAGATAAAAGCAATATCTGAATATCTCTAGATAAAAGCAATATCTAAATATCACTAGATAAAAGCAATATCTGAATATCTCTAGATAAAAGCAATATCTGAATATCTCTAGATAAAAGCAATATCTGACTATCACTAGATAAAGTCATGAATATATAATGTTGTAGTGATACTTAAAAAGCTCACAGAAAATGAGTTTGTAACGCGGTTACGAAGAGTATGAATAACAAACATCAGTCATGTATTTGTCGGTGTAGAAACATGTATGAAGTAAGATAATTATAATTACATCTTCTTGCCATATGTATTGTATATGTGATTGTATAATAAAACCAGTAATGAATCTATTTATCAAATAAGATTTCTTTTTAACCAGCTATAATTAATATTTATTACATGTTATTTTAACAAATTCTCATTCATTACCTTTGCAAAATTGCGAAGGTTTTGTTTCGATAAATAATACTAATTTTTTCATTACTAATTTTGTTATTTTAATCTTGTTAACTCAAAAAGTATCAAATCAAATTGCCTGAAAATTGGTGGGACGATTGGTCATTATTCACGAACCATTTGGTTAGATTTTGAGAGCGATCGCGTCAAGGTCAAGGACATTTATAACTCAAAAAGTATTTGATAGCGATAGCGAAGGTATGCGCTCTACGAGTGCCCAACTGTCCATTTTAGTCTTTATTATTTTATTCCATATTTAGTGCAAACATCTTTCTTTTTGTCTGTTTCATTTATTTTTTCCGATAATAAAGAAAAATAAACGATACTAATAAAAATACGCATGGTTGCTATAACGGTTGGTCAGCCATGATTGACTTCATGGCTGCAAAATATCATTAGATACTCTTTATAAAGTACGTGTAATCATTAGAAGGCTCTCCGCCATCGTCAATGCAAAGAATAATAGGATTTGCAGCGTAGAATATCAGCCATTGTTCTGGGAGACAAAGAAAACATTGTGGTTGATGTGTCAATCCAACAACGCAACTTCAGATAAAGAATTGAAGGGAAGAAATATTATGAGAATGCAATCTACAAAATAACTTTCAAAAACTTTTGAAGTAGAATGAAATTGAGTCTTTGATTTTTGAAAACCTTTTTGTTTTTCCAATACAATATTGAAACGGGAAATCAAGGTAGGAATCAGACTATCAAAGTTCTCGAAATGTTGATGATAAAATACCTAATAGGTCGATCTGGAATTATTAATGATCAGATTTGTTTTTAAAGACATTACATTCTTTACAGGCAGACGATGTGGACTGGCAGAGCAGTTTAGGGAGCACAGAGTTCTCTGCTTCTTCCCCCGGTAGGTCCACTCCCCCACCCGTAAACGACTCCAACACTCTCTCCCCCTACTCCATTGCAGCGCCCCACCCCCGACTCCTGAAACCCTCCAGAAGCCTCAGCATCGCTAGTAGATTCTTCAGACGGAAGAGCAGTGCTGACAGACCACCTTTGCGATCTGTGTCTGATGACAAGAGTGAAATATCCGCCTCTGAGGTTAGACATCATTTTCCGAGTTTTTCTCAATTATTTTTAAACTATTTCAATCCGGTAAATTGATTTGCTTTTTATGGGTAAGGTGTTTTATAGTGACGTGTTAGAATTAATTGATAAAATAAAATATGAAATGACAGTACACAGGAGAAAGGATTAGTTGAATCAAATCAAATTTAATTTGTATTGACTTATATGAATGGTTTGATTTTGCCCCTACCTATGTATGTGAGTTGCAGGTACTATTTAAAAGTAGTTAAATTGACGTTGGTTAAAACAACATAGTCGTTTTGACTCTTACCTAAACCTAAAAAAAGTAATACCAACTATCATAATAAGTTAATTCATACACCAGAAACATTGGATTAACAGTCTTTGTGAATTACTACAATACACTCTAAATGTTTCAACATACGCTAAAATTCACAAAAAAGTATCTTTTAACTCTCATAGTAAGTTGATTCAATCCATAAAGTGAATTGAATTAACTAATGTTTGATGACCCACAACGTCATAGTTGTTTTAACTTACATGAAAAAAGTCCAACCAACTCACGTAATAAATTGATTCAAAGCATAAATTGATGACCCATTAGATATGACCATATGGGCTGTACTTTTTTCTCTCTGTGATAAAAATATTTAGAAAATAGAATTTGTTTATAAACATCAAACCTACTGCCCGAGTGTTCAAACCTACTGTTCAAAGAAAAATTTGTCTAATTCATTTTGCACATGTGAATTAACGTCGATAATTCATGTAATTTCTTAGTAATTACCAACAATATAATTTAACTATTCTACAATCTTCCATTGAATCTTTAACTAAGTATATTCATTTTATTGGTTCATTGGATTGGTTTTCTCACTGTATTTTGATGCTATTTTTTCAGTATTCATGGCGCTCCGACAGCATTTTGAGCGATGTGGATGATGACCAATTGGGGTACCACTCGTCAGTTTTTTCGATGAACAGAGATGAGAGTCCCAACACCGCGACATCTTGGGCCTCATCGAACGTGTCCCTGCACAGGTAGGTGATCTCGAAGAAATTCTGATGCACACAGGTGTTTCGAGTTCAATCTATAGCTTTGTTTCTAAAGCGAGACACTTTAGTGCATCCAAATTATATTATCAGTCAGTTCCATAATACCTGCAGGTATTATGGATATCAACTAAAATTAAAATTAAATAATAATTATTATATCGTTTTTTCTTACGTGTCCGAAAATGGGGAAAAGACCGATAATATAATTTGGATGCACTAAAGTGTCTCGCTTTAGAGATCAAATGACTGTACACAGGAGCAATGATTAGTTGAATCAAATTTATATGAATGGTTTGATTTTGCCCCTACCTATTTATTTGGCCTCTATAATTAACCTGTGCATTGTACTATCCAAAACTAATATTACAGACAAGACACTGCGAATAGTAACAGGTATGACAGGAGGGGTTCGGAAAATCGCCTTCGTCCTCTCCATCCTCCTGTCCAGTCGTCCAACTCCCTTCAGATCTTCAAACAATACCGATCTAACTCTGCGAGTGAGAGGTCTGGGTCTACCAGACTCACTGTACCAGGTGATAAATATGAGTGACATTCAATTTAAATACTGTAAATCTCCTCTATGGTAGACTCCTCTTTAGTGAATATACAGTCCTGAGTAAGAGAATTACCCTGTATAATGAAAAAAATTTGTTTAGTCTGCCATAAAATGGCCATCAGTTTTAGAAAACTGATGGCCATTTTATGGCCAAATTTGTTCACTATACGGAGTAATTTTCTTACTCAGGACTGTACATACACTATAGAGTTGACCACTATAGAAAAGATCTACTGCACTGTAATTTATAGTTGTGTAATGTAGAGCCGTGAAAGCTATCATAAATGAAAAAAAAGGTCAATCTTCAAATAATTTTTTTTTCAGGTGATAATAAATCCAGACGTCCATCCCTCCTGAGTCTAAGATCTTTATCCAAGTCCCCCATACCATATATATCCATGGACTATGACCCTGAGTTTGATTGCGAGCAGATTTACTACCATGGTGGATCTTACTACCATACGCATGGGGGGTCATTTTATGCATACGGAACAGGTATATTTAATACTAAAATAATGTAATTAAAGGCGATGTTTACCAATGTGTGAGATAATTCAAGTCATTGTGATCAAGCGTAGGCTATCAGTTGCTAGGTATATTTTGATGAATATCGGCAAAAATAATTGTATGAGAATATTTAAAAGATAAACAGAAAGGTTGCATATGTAATAACTAACAAAATTGAAAATACAGTTGAATATAATTGAAAATGTATTACCTCAATGCCGAATAGATAAATTTTATATTGGTAACATATCACCAGACTTTAAAATGGACACAAGATTGAAACTTTGAAGTTGAATTAACTTCACCAGATTTCCAAATAAAACTTCAATTCAATTCTACCAAATTTGCCGTTTCATAGAAAAACTATCCTGAATCACCTCCAGATTTTACTTTCCAGGACCTATTCCAGGGTTGGTACCGGAACCACCACCCAAACTGACTCTGACCCAGAGACTCGCTTTTCCAACCCTGGTCCAGAATTCTTTGGACAGACCGCGACCGAGAGATCCTTTCAGCGAAGAAAACAACGGCATGAACACCGCAGCGAAGCTCATCACAGTGATGGTCCTAACGCTAGTGATCGTGCTAGTTGTTGTAGGTATCTACCGAACATTCAGATAGACGAATACTCCAATTTATTACTCTATACGAAATCAAGTTTATTACCCTATTAGGATAGTAATACCAATAATATTTTAATAATGAGTTATGTAGATAGAGGAGATGGTCAAAATAATATAAATTTGTTATCCCTTCAATTTATATCTTCCAAGATTTAAAAAAATCAACTTTTATCAATAGAGGTTGTGAATTTTAATAAAAGTAACTACACTCAGAATCAAAATGCTGAGAAGTGGAAAACATTAAAACTAAAGAAGAAATGACTGTGTAACTGAATTATTGGATCTGAAGACCATTTCACATTTGAAGGGCACAAATCATTAGTAATTTATTTGTAACTGAGGTAAATTCCTAGTTCACGTCCCTAATTGATTTAGGGACGTGAATTAGGAAGCGATTCAAATACCCCCTTCCTAGTTCGGTTCACTAAATCGAATAGGGACGTGAACTAGGAGTTTACCGTAACTGAAGTCATGCAGTCTCACCAAAAAATGTTACGTATAGATCACTAATGATTTCCGACATTAAACCCCCTATCGTTAAATCATAATTTAAACTAAATTAAAGAAAATTGTTTGGTATATTCGATTCCTGACGCATAGGAACTGAAAGTTCAAGACTGAAAAATCTTTTGTCTTAAAATCTTAACTCGGATTCAAGTTTTTGAAATTATTTTGACTAGCCTCTGTATAAACCCGGAGTGAAAATTATGGTTGAGCCACTGATTATTATTAGGGAACCCAACCCAATGCTCTATATGACCCCACCATAACTTTGATTTCTATGATCAATTTTTACAACATGTTTTTCATATATAGTTACCTTTATAACAATGATATTATTGAAGTACAATATACGCTTTCTTACACCCCTCCTTTAGACTATATGTTGTCCATATAAAACTAATTTTGATATAACTGTAGCTTAGACAATACATTTGTGATCGACCACTCGAAAACATTTGAAAGAATCACTCTGACTTATGGCATCTAATCCTGTTTAGCTAAGTGTAATCAAATCCTATTTTTATATCATATAGTCGATGTATTACAAAAGTATTCCTTGTGTAAATAAATACATTTCGTATTATACCCAATAATGGTTGTTGTGATACTCTCAATATTATGGTAAATAATTTATATTTCTAGAATTTACTATCACAGAACGTGATGTTAGAACACAGAAATATAATAAGTTTAAGCAGGACAAACAGAATATATATTTTATTGACCTATTGTACAAAAAGAAAATAGTCAAAAACGTAATATTATTAATATGTTCTGATATGTTTTAAATGATTATCTTCAATTCAGGTTTAATTGGAGAAACTATACACTTGTTGTGGAATATGAAACTGAGAATTATCACATTAAAGGCATCTGTAATAAACTGAACATTCAATTAAACATGTTATGATTAAGGTCGTGACAATATGCCTTTAAAATCATAAACTGGGAGAATTAAACAAAATAGAATCTTTCTTATCCAGCGGAATGTACTATTCGATACCATTTCATTTATTATTTTTCTGTTTAATTAAAAAGACAATATTTTTCGATCAAAACAAAATTTTGATTCTCCAATGATATTCTTAATATCTATGATTTCAAAAGCATATTGTCACAACCGTAGTTATGATGAAGGAAAAAAGCGGTGCACTAACTCAGTTAAAAATGGCAACGGAATAGTAGGCATCACGTATCAAAGATCTTCAAATCCGCTGTTTATTTTCAACTGGGAAATTATCTTCAGGGTAGAATGAAAGATTTGTGTTAATTGCAGACCGAGGTTTTCATTTCAATGATGAACACACAAAATTTATCTGTTAACTTGATTACAATCAGTAATTACTATTTACTCTATATATATAATTGAGTGCAATATTTATGAATTTATTCACGGGTTCAACTGTTTTGAACATGAATATTTTCTGCATACTTCCAGTCACGTCGAATCTTTCTATAGTTAGTTATTCACTAATAAATATTATAAAGATATAATAAATATATTGCTTGGAAATAGTTATAGCTATTAATACATTAAATTAAAAAAATATTTTACCTATTGATATTCAACTTACATTTCCAACTATAAACTAAAAATATCTTACATAAATTACGTGCCTCTATATATATTGAGAAAATATTCAACATATACTGAATGTGTTAACATTTATATAATCAAGTGAAAAAGTTCAATTAGTACCTAATGTTTTGTTGTGTGTACATATTATACGATTATAAGTAATAACATTATTAACAAATTAATTAAATAATAGAGACAATAAGCGGTGGAAAACAATGACAATTATTTGAAGTGATAAACATGGTAGAACTGAGAGACTCTCAGTATTCGGAAAGTGAAATTAACATGAGTATAGAACCAGTCTGATATTCACAAATATCTAATTGACATGTCATGCACCCACTTTCCGAGTACTGTCAGTCTAAGTGTCCGAGTAAAGCGAGGTCACGCTGAGTATATCAAAAATCGTGCACGGACAATTCGTCCACGAATTGCTTTATTTTTTATTATATTCATTGTAAGCAATTATTTTATACATTATATTATTTATTATATTATTTTTATTATCATCACAAATATATGAGAAATGATATATTTCAAGTAAAAACAATCCTTTTCTGGATACTATATGTTTTTTCTCAGTTATTTATGTTTTTCTTCACTCTCATACTATATGTATGATAGTGTACACATTACTACAAACTTATTAGTTTTCGTTAAATAGAAACAAATTTCTTCAACGAAAATTGATATTCAGTTTGAAATCAATGAAATTATTTAGCAAAGAAATGAAAATTTATATCAATGAATTTCAACTTTTTGTTTGCACGAGACTATGAATTGTCTTTTATTATCATATGAATTAACATATGAAATTGCTATTGTTTTTATCCTCATTACGTTATTCTATTATTACATAGATTTAAAGGCCAATATCTAGCATATCGCGTGAAGGATATATCTACTAATTAGGCTCATTCTCACAAATGCTAGATAGATTCTTTTTACTATTAGCATGCATTTCATTTGTATCTATTGCCCTCCATTATGCTTCATCATTTTAGAATTTTATAATAGGGTGAGTTACGAATTATCGGTCAGTTCAACGTCTTCGGTCATATAAGAAAAAACGATATACCTAATAAAAAATATTATTTCACTAGTAAATTTGAATACAATAATTGGTATTATTCAAAATTACTGAGTCATAACATATTATCTATTATATTTATCAACTATTAATTATATAAAAATATTTTATTATGGAAACGTTTGGCAGAAATTGAACAGCTTAAATAGGGAGAAAATAATAGAAAACCAAGAAGGCGAAACTAATCCTGGTTCTATTTTAGTGGATATAATGAAATTCTTCTCAATATATTAATTGAGTAATATGCTGAACTTAATTTTGATTTAAATAGAGCTATCTCCTCTCTAATGAAATTCTGTATAGTGGATGTATAGTGTCATGAGTAAAGGAGTAGCCTCAATACTCTTTACTATAGTATATATAGTGAGCAAATTTTTTTAGTCTTCCTGATTGGGCATCAGACTAAAGAAAACTTTGTCACTATAAAGGCTACTTCATTACTCGGAATCATTTCACTATACAGGTTTTCATTATAGAGCAGTTTTACTGTACCAATTTCACAGTATTTCTAATCTAAGCCACTACAACCTGAATAGCAATGATTCTTGCAGCAGCTAAATATTTAGTAAAAGATGGCCATCTGTGTTCCTTTCTAAAAAATATTTTAGTTGAAGTTGTTCTTCTGGCACATTATAAATACAGTCACCTAACTAACTATATGAATACACACTACCAGCAGTCTATTAATTATAATGTAGGTATGAAAATACTATGAATATTCATCATTTTGGCTAATAATCATCATTATTTTTATCATCAATATCCAATATGCCGTATGGCCACACATCAGCGTTTGTATCATATCGTAATTTACGCTTCAATAATCGACGAATTATTTTTTTTCTGTTTTAACAGATATTTTAACATCGACTGTAGTTGAAAACTTATGATCGGTCAGTTTGATCTTCAGGCATATTTTACTGATTGATTATTTTATAAATGAATTCTTGAATTGGCACAATAAATCAATATTTTTAATTCAAAACTTCCATCAAATTTCTATACCGCGTTTAAAATCTCTAAAAAATTATTATTCAAATTATGACGAAACAAAAGAAGTCTGTCATAGATTTACCATACGTAAAAAATGAACCTCGACTTGTTTAATATAGCCCTCTCCTAAGAGTAAATAAATGAAATTTAAAATTATTTCTTGTCTTCACCGTTCAATTATAATCCTCCCAAATAATACACATAACTATTATGTAAATTAATAATTCGTTTTAAGGTTCTTAACTATTTCAAATTCGTATTTGATTTTCACTAAGAAGTGTTTGAGAGAAGAAACCTTTCCCTTTAAACCTGCCTTTTCAGTATATTAGATATGCCTCTAAGATTTTGTACAGCTTTTTTTCATACCGTTACTGATTTTTCAATACTGTAAAATTTTAGAAAATTTAAATTATGTTTTAGAAAATCCCCATACTATATATGATCTTAAAATAATGTTTAAATTATGTGTACATTCAACCAAAAACCTGTACCCTGACTATTTTTCTATTAAACTGTTGAATAAAGTATTACGATATATTTTAGAATCTATTCCTTCATAGATAATTTCTAAGGTTCTTTTTCACATTGTATGTTGTTTTATTTGTAATCCAGGATAATAAAACGAAAGCTTCATTTTGTTCATTTCACACTTTATTTAATTAAGAAGTCCAAAAACTTGAAAGAATAATTTTAGAGTTAGGCCAATCATATTTCAATCACCGAGATATAAAAGTAGCAATTTAGGTGGAAAAGTAGGTACAAAAGTAGTAATTTGGTACCTAAACACCAATCGCTTTAGTATCTGTACACTCAGTGTTGCAATCAAACTTAACATATATAGATGTAAATGTTTGCTGTTAATTAAATCGCATAATGCAATACAGTAAAATTCTTGAGTTTTGAAGCACTCGGGTTATGAAGTATTTTCTATGTTTAAATTATAGAAAATGATACACATCAAGAATTACGTCATAGTTATCCCTTGATGACCATAGTTTTCTATGATTTTAATCATAGAAAACTATCTAGTGCACCCGAGACATGTAGAGGCTTTAAGTTATAATGGAACCAATGGTTCATAGCTCAAGAGTCACTGTAATATCAATTATGTTGATCATTGAAACAGCATATAAGCAGATACATCATAGTCAATTTTAGGGAGAGAGCAGCAGATGTAGTATTTCGCACTATCACTATTGTACCAAGAGTACAAGCCAGCGTAAAGATCATGAAAACCATAGTTATAAGGGTCGCCAAAAGGCTCATTAGGGGCCCACTCCGCGGAATCATCAGGCTCAATGACTCCAGGGGCCCACACCCATTGTCTTGGACTTGTCCCGTAAGCTGCTAGGTCAAGTATTACATAGCGGTCAAGTAACTGCGCATTATCAAATAAATCTGTAGAAGAGAAATAATTATTAATGCGCAGAAAATATTTAGTCAGTTATTCAACAAAATTTAGTCTATTTTGAAACTCAGTAATTCGGAAATTTTTCTCCAAATCAGTATAATATGCATTATGCAATTTGTTAATATCCTACAAATAACGTGATAACCTGGCACTAAGTCTTTAATTATAAATAACATACTAATAATGGAATACCTTAAAACTTCTCATTTTGTGTATACCTGCAATTTCTTGTATGAAGCGTACACGGTTTTCTTCCGTTTTTGGTGCACAAGTTGTCATGTTGATCGCGGCACAAGTTTGTCCCTGCTCTTTATGGTAAGTGTTTGTTAGCCAAGTCAAAACGTATTCACCAGTGATTTCTCCGAAAAACACATCAGATAGTTCATTTTGACAATTCGGTACAGACTCGTAGTCTGAAACAATATAGAAAAAATCGTAAGAATATATTTAATTTTAAAAATAATTTCCTCCACATTACTTATAATTAACACATTGGTAAAATATACGGAATAATAATTAAAATCAATATGAGGAATAGAGATTTTGAATATTAAAACTAGGTTGAGAAAATTTTATAGACAGCCAGGAATATAATTTAACTAAAAAAGTTAATAATAATTCTGTTTTGTGTTAATATTTCAGAACATCTATTGCTAGAGTAATATTTTCTATAAGTTTACAATGCATTGATTTACCCATCGTTTTGATAATAGTATGGTTATCGGTGATGGAAGTAGTGTAGTTAACGTTACAGGATGGGAAAACCTCGTAGCGCTCTATTACTTCGCTGCGGTATGAATACCTTCCCGCAAACAGATTAACAGGTAAGTCTGCAATAAAAGGTATTCTTATAGTTAAAAATTCAACAGGATTTTAGAAGGAAACTGTGAAATATTAAATGAATTATATAAGCCTATATAATGTTCACAAAATTGAGTTTACTATGCGTTTTTTTAAAGCTATTGAAATGAAATTACAAGCATCCACCGCTTTAGTCACCAAATCACGGCTCACTTTAGTTACCAAACAGTAACTAAAGTGAAGGAAACTAACAAGAAATTTATGTTGTCACTTCTTGATTATATATCTCATTTTCTATGAGTTAATAAAAAAATTGTTATTAGAGTACTACGTATATAAGTACATTATTAATAATATAGTACGTCTTTTATTGTTTGTGACCTTGAAGAAAAAGTTTAAAGTCGTGCATTTACTAAATGTTTTAAAATCCATCCATAGCTTAACTCTCACTCAGTATAGGTGAGTAATTAACAGATAATTAATTAGATTTCTATAATTATTGTGCTACATTTAACAAACAGCAATTTTATGCTCTATGAAATATTTTTGGTAGTATGGTACTAAGTTCCAAGTTATTGGTTGATTCTACAATTTCGGACACGTCAGAAAATAAATTATAGTTATAATTTAACTTCTATTTTAATTGGTATCATGGATACCAATTGAAATAAAAGTTAAATAATGATTATTATATAAAGATTTTTACGTGTTCGAAAATATGAAACCGTGCAATAACATGGAACTAACTCTAAATAGAAGCTGTTGAATTTCTGAATCAATTGCTTCTAATAACTTCATCTGGATTATAATTTTGATGTTTTTTTAGTTACCGTGAAATAATCACAAAAAATTGTCTCCGTTTTATTTCGAAACATGACTCAAAATAAGTACCACTTTAATTAAGTACCAGGTGTACTTAATTAAAGCGAGGCTTGCCTGTATATGACATCCAAGAAGCGTCTGGTTTTAGTAACAGATATAAAGAAGAAAGTGGCAATAAATATATTAAATTTTTCTATAAACGTCGAGCAAAGAAGGTTTATATATATGCCTGTAATATTGTTAATTATATTTCTAGATATCCTTTATTGGTTAATTTAGTAGTGTATTTATTTATCCAATTCGATTAAATATTGCCCCTTTATGAAACGGACATTTTGTAACCGTTAACATCTCGATATTTATCGAGTTTTAGATCAAATTTATGTCAAATAAAAATCTTAAAGTTCACCTATCATACTATGATGAAACATCTCATTGAAAAATTAGACGTTTCTTCCCTTCAATATAACATAATTAAAATAAGAGATAGTTGCCATGCAGAATAAAGAGAACACACCCTCGAGGACGTAGACTACCGCTCCTTCCGGTTCACTGCAGTTCTTGTCTGAAGTCAGTCGATAATATTGATCGTTAGATATTTTGCAGAGTCCATCATCAAAGTAAAACATCCTCGCATCTGCAATAGAACAGAAAAATGTCAAAATATTTCCCAGTACCACTTACTTCAAATTCTCTTCTAAATTGCCATTGCTTCAACCTGCAATATAAGCGTTTTCCGAACATTCTTCGAAATCAGAATCGTTTCCTAGAGCAACCCATGCGGCGTAAGGTATCTGAATGGGTGGCACAACGTACCGACTGAATTTCTTATCTTCGTCAGGATAGTCAACAGAAGAGATAGCGCACATCACCTCTTCTGAAGAAGAACTAGCGCCTGACTGATAGAATTTAACCTGAAAGAATAACAGGTTGAGATAAGTCAATTAAAAGAACTGAAATTAGTTCGTGAATGATAAATGTTGAATAGTTACCTACCTACTGCTTCTCCAATGCTTTTATGAATGGATTTTTTATAAATTTTTAATAAATTTATTGAATTTTTTATTTAATTTTATGAATTTTCTATGAATATTATGATTTTTTTTATAAATTTAATGAAATTTTTATAAATTCTAATGAATGGATGAAAGAGAATCATCTGGAGAGTGACTAATATTCTACCGTTTGTTTATATCCCAGAAATGAGTCAGCATTTTTTTTACTTTTCTTGATAAAGTAATTATAATTATATTATATACATCATCAATAACTTACTGGCAGTTTGTTGTATCCGAGAAGAGCTGTCGCCCCATGCAGCTAAAGAAAAAAACATGTATAATATTTATTATTCATTCTTTTGTGTAACTATCATGACTTTAAAAAAAAAACTTAAATGTCCAGATTATTCAAAATCTATAAATTACAGTTAAGTGAATTTCTAAAAAATATTTTACCGTTTCTGTTAAAACTGGTAAAATACTGATGCACTTTATTAACCAGTATTTATGATTAAAATTCAAGTTTGAAATATGAAAGAAATTTCGTTTACAGTGAACAGTTTTGACGGTGATTCACAGAAGTTTCGAGACTTACATCATGGAAGGATTTTCCTTTTCGTAAAATAATTTATAGGGGAAAAATAAATTCTGAAGATTAAATAAAATGAAAACTTATTAAATAAAATGAAAACTTATTAAACAAAATGAAAACTTATTAAATAAAATGAAAACTTTTAAACAAAATGAAAACTTATTAAATAAAATGAAAACTCATAAAATAAAATAAAAACTTATTAAATAAAACGAAAACTTATTAAATAAAATGAAAACTTATTAAATAAAATGAAAACTTATTAAATAAAATGAAAACTTATTAAATAAAATGAAAACTTATTAAACAAAATGAAAACTTATTAAACAAAATGAAAACTTATTAAATAAAATGAAAACTCATAAAATAAAATGAAAACTTATTAAATAAAACGAAAACTTATTAAATAAAATGAAAACTTATTAAATAAAATGAAAACTTATTAAATAAAATGAAAACTTATTAAATAAAATGAAAACTTATTAAATAAAATGAAAACTTATTAAATAAAATGAAAACTTATTAAATAAAATGAAAACTTATTAAATAAAATGAAAACTTATTAAATAAAATGAAAACTTATTAAATAAAATGAAAACTTATTAAATAAAATGAAAACTTATTAAATAAAATGAAAACTTATTAAATAAAATGAAAACTTATTAAATAAAATGAAAACTTATTAAATAAAATGAAAACTTATTAAATAAAATGAAAACTCATTAAACAAAATAAAGAACACATATCATATTAAAAGCAGATAATTTACATTAAGAAATAAAGATTTAAATAAGTAGGGTAAATTACGAATTATCGGTCAGGTTCACATCTTCGGTCATATATAAAAACGATATAATAATAATTACTTAATATTTATTGTATTAGTTAGAAAATTAATAATCATTATGGTATCATTTTTCATTTATGACCGAAAATATGAAACTGACCGTTATTCGTAACTTACCCAACATATATATTACTTACCATCAAGATAAATAAACAAAATTTAAAAATCATTCTTGAGCTTTTATACTTTTACAATAATCAGTAATATTAATTGCTAAGTATAATATCTGTAAAATAATAATTAATTCCCTAGGTCTAAGCACAGTTAATTTTATTCCACGATTACGTAATATTTTTTATCTCAAACACTATCAATAATCTCATAATAATATAATACATAAGATCAAAAGTACTCGACGAAAATTGAAGCTAGATACTGTAATTAAGTGTTAGTAGATAGATCCTCTACCAAATTAAATCTAACTGAATCGCTGATACATTTGATAGACGCTTTACCTTATTTGGCACTCAACCAGTCTGTAATTTTGACCATATTAAATGGAGAGTATTAATAGACGAGTCAAATTCTTCAATCATTAATATCCGTATGAAGTTAATAGTGAATATTACTTCTAAAACTTTTCTAACTTAACTCAATTGTCAAAATAAAAAATGATAAAGTGTAGGGGAGAACCGTGAGCATCGGACACTTTTGAGGGAAAATGAATAATTCGTAAACTAATTCGAATTTAACTATAAAAAGATTTCTGTATGTAGATAAATCATTTTACTTAAATTCTATTAAGACTGTTTTACAGTTTAAACCTTCATTCGAAAGTTATACGACAAGATGTAAGAGAGATTCAAGTGTCCGAATGCTCCTTCCTAGAAAGAGACTTCGGACAAGCTGTGAGGATGATTCGGACACCATAAAAATGGTTAAAACATTGGAAATTTGGCTAATTAAACGATAGGACTAAATTCGGATCTACTAATTTAATTGAAATAAACCATAATGACTTTTTATACACAGTAATAATTCATCGTTTTTGAAATTTTATCATAATAATATTATTGTAATGATTAAACATTTTCTTCAACAAAATATTGGTAGCCCATGAGTAATCACTGTGAAATTATCCTTATATTTAATAGCTATATATCAAAAGCAAATTGTATAACTAGTGCCTTTTACTTTGGGTATAACAATTTCCTTTTTCTTGGATTTCACCAAAATTAGTAAATTACATCTCAAATAATTCATCGAATGTTTTATGTATATTTCATAGGTAAACCTTTTTAGAATTCATGAAATGTTTTTTGAATACCTTCTTTATTATGGCATCTATATCAGTAATGAAAAGGCATGAATACAATCGCCAAACTGTCAAATAAAGACACTAATATTAGAAGTTGCAACTAATCTTATTAACGAATGCTATGTCAATTAAAATAATTAACTTCAAGTTCCGAATGTCCTTTTTCATAAGAATTACTTCAGTAAATTGTAATGGTGAACTGAATCGGATACAGAGGGAAGGCTCGGACACCGTCCGAACCAACCTCAACAGAAATGTCCGATTCTTCCCAAATGACACTTCAAAATTAAAAACATCACCATTTTTCTAATTTCATTAGTATTATTTTTTTCACACACCAAACATAACATAAAATATTTATATAATTCATACCTTTGAGATTGAGAGTCAGTTTCGTATTCATACATTCCACACACGATCAAATTGAATCAAAGAAAATTTCATCAATATTGAAGAAAACAGTAAATTACACCTCGGGGGTGACACACTACATCTCCGCACTGGTCTTTCAAATAGCTGACGATTAACGCGTCGCACACATTCAGTTGCAATAAGAGGTAGTTCCAACAATTATAAACATGTTTAAACGAGTTGTCCCAACCATTCCTATGTCCGAATGCTCCCGGTTCTCCCCTACTACTTGTTACGAGAAGACTTCAAATTCACCTAAGATAGATAGGCTGTAATTGTCTTAGACTTGAGGGCCCAGTTGTGGACTCGAATCTGCGCTAATAGAACGAAGAACTTACTCTAGTGAGAGAAAGAAGTGGAGTGAGGCTGCATTGCTAATGGAAAGACGCACTTAAAACAAAATTTACCGGTTATTGTTTATCTACATTCAGGTGTTCAGCAGGTAAATAATGTAAGAGGCATTTAAGCATTCAAATGCATAGCAGGTGTGGTAACAGCTATCTTACTGTCTGCTATCCCTGATAAGTAAGGCTATTGAACTTTCAGCATTAACTAAGAATTCTAATTTTCAACCAATTTTAAAATATCCGGATATATACATAATATTTATTGACAAATAACAGTGACAATATTTTAGGCTTATAAACGCAAATTAATTTTAAGTTTCTTCTACCTCTACTACTTCGTGAATGAAATTAGTTATAATTTCTAAAATTAGGAAAAAGGATGTATACAGTACTGCTTTATGCCTTGGGTTGGGACAATATTCTCTTTGTAACATGCTTTATATTCTCTGGAAAAATATGCTCTAAACATATTCTTTTATGCTCTGAAATATGCTATATATTCTCTTAAAATATTCTTTTTATTCGAAAATCATAAAAAGTGCTGTAATTCGATTGATAAAGGAATATTAACAAGCCCCTTACATTACATTTGGGAGCTAATCTCATGTTTCAGTGAAATAGAAATCTTTGAAGAGCTTAAAAAAATCGTATCAACTTGAATCATGTCATATCGATTCAACGTGTACATCGTCTGACGAAGTTCAGTCACAGTGATATTTAGTAAGTAAAATTATAAATTTTAAAGATTGTTAGTTACATTAAACAAAGAAAAATTGTTGGGATAAAATGAGATCATAATGATTCATTTTCTAATATAATTTTATAAAATTTCCAATATTTAACAGGTTTCGACAAATTCACATTAATCTTAATTCATTTTGTACTTTCAATTTTGGCTCATCTTGCTGGGAAACGGTCAACTAAAATACCTGAATTCAGGAAGCTTCCTATAAACTCATTCACTATAGGAGTGTTCTACCGACAGAAATATATATTAGTTTCATAAAAAAAATTCATTCATGAAAAGAATACTCTCTAATAAAAATAATGATTTTCCATTTAGGAATAGGCTTCATTTTAAATATGTTCAATAATATATTTATATCTTAACGACTTCATCTAACAAAAGACGCCATTAATGATTTATGAAGTAGAAATGACATCAATTATTGGCAGAATGAGTAGCATTATGGTCATAGTCTTCAGTGTCTATTTCGTAACATGGATGACAACCTTTTTATCCGGTATGAGAAAACCATTCGTGTGAAAAGGGCTTAGCTTCAACCAAATACAAAAGAGTTGGAAAATAATTTGATATTCACTGGTTAGAAAACTTTCAAATCTTACTCTATATCTTTGAACAATTATTGCATGAAAATAATTATAGGGAAAAATAATAAAGGATGTATACGGGAACGCACTTTAATGAGTCAATATAATAAAAAAGAAGCTTCATTATATATAGATATCTTCAGCATAATAATATATATGTAGAGTTTTTTCTAGTTTATATTTGACAAAACTATAATTCTGGACATTCTCTATCAATCATAAGCTTCCTTTAAAAGAATTCAGAAAATACAAATATATATACATAATTTACAATTTCATTTAATGAGATCAACTTTTAAATAAGAGGAGAGTTGATAAAATTGAAAAAAGAAAATTTTTATCGCACTAAAAAATGAGAAATTTCGAGGTCCCCCTACAAGAAAAACCTTACAAGTAGGATATGGCATTTGAAAACTAATTATTAATCTAATATACTGTGAGCAACTATAGAATCATTAGTTTATTGAATTCATTAGGGAGAGCAATATTGAAAAACAAAGATATCGATCTAGAACTAGTAGGAATAACAGATAATTTCTATCGTGGATATGAGTATATAGCATATGCATTCAATAGAATAGTACAATCCGTTTCTAAACCAACGCATAGATCTACAGTCTAATAATGCAATGCTGTCCATGCATAATAAGAGGACAACAATAGGATCACAGTTCGAAGGAGCAAACTAGTTACTCAAATAGAATACCTAACGGCAAAAGAAGATTTTGGAAAACGGATATTTTTTAGAAATTTCAAAAAGTGAGAGCAAATTTAAATAACATTTTAGAAATAGATAGTATAAATATAATTAATTAGTTAAGTTATTAAAATATTAAAGAAATAATTTTGGTGAATTTAAAGGCGGGCGAATCTTTCACCAGGGTTCAGTGTCATCGGTTTGGATCTCCACAACTTCGCCTGACAATCTGGAAAGAAAAAGTTACGATTAGGAAAACTCGTATTAATATGAGTCTAAAATATCATGTGTATAGCTCATTTACGAAAAAGTGTCATTACTCAAAAACAGCTATTTTTTAAGGAGAAGCTTTTTAAAACGATAACAACCCAAAATATTATGGGTGAAACATTTTTGAAATATAAAATAGGCCTCTAAAGTTTATAAAAGTAGAAATAATTATATCTTTACTAATTCAAATATTATTTCGTATAATTCTTTTGAAATTATGATATTTAAGTTATGTCGCTTGGACATTATTTGAGTTAAATTATGAAACTTTTACCAAAAGAACAGCGTATATTTATATGGATAACTCGAAAACACATTTTTTGAGTAGTGACGACATTGTTGCAAAGGAGAGATGTATGAACATAATAAATATTTGTTTAATATTGACATATCAAGTTTGTACCTTTGAAGTTGTCCTCGAGAGTCCGTCCTATGGAAGACTATGATGTTGGCTGATGTGGTCCTAGTGACTCCTTCATGGCCAACATCCCCAGCAGGATTGCGATTGACGCTAGA
This sequence comes from Caprella mutica, assembly GCA_947561585.1. NCBI lineage: Eukaryota > Metazoa > Arthropoda > Malacostraca > Amphipoda > Caprellidae > Caprella > Caprella mutica. The sequence goes on from CANNZV010000266.1 coordinate 29,665, forward strand.
AACTCTAGAAAGGGCCCTAAGGCCTAAAGAAGAGGAAGAAGCTGATGACTCCTGGGAGACTTGACGCAGAACTGAAGGACTTTCCTCATTGATGATGCTGTTCAAATCAGTCAAGTCAACATCACCCTCGAAACTGACACTCTTTTGATCAGAGCTTCCAGAGCCAATTGATAAACGACTTTGCTCAGAATCTGACCTGGAAAAGGGACTGGGTTTCTGGTCAGAATCAACTTCAGGAGTTTGAAGAGGAATGTCCAGAAACTGTCCAGATCGTTGCGATGCAGACCTGTCTCTCATTGATTTACTAGATTTATGCGAGGTGACAGATTTACTGGATTTCTTTGAATCCGTTCTTAGCATGAAGGTAGATGATTTCCAGGATTTAGGGGCATCTTCCATATTGAAAGTAGGGTTATCAACTCCATTAGTAGAATCCCTCTTTCTCCTCATCGAAGAAGGCTCCTTGGTACTCCTCTTTGACAGACGTCTCAATAGTCTGGAGCCAGCGTGGAGACCAGCATTGAGAGGTTCTTCGAGTCTGGGGATCTTGAAACGTCTTTTTCTAGTGTTATAAGAATCTTCAATTATGATATGCCTGTCGTAAGGCGTATCGAAGTCTATGTCTAAAATAGTGCTGAATCTATGCGGGTAGATCCAATCTAGTATAGCAATCACGCAGCCGGTAACACTGACTATTGAACCTGAAAAAGAAAACAAATTATTATAAAAGCATCAATAAAATCAATTAACCGCATTTCTTTTGAACATATTGCACTTCAAAAGTAGGTTGATTAAAAAGTCCGAAAATGAAGAAGACACAATATCCATTACAAAAAGTTTTTCATTTCTAAACTAAAGAGAGGAATAAGTGCAACCATACCAATAATCAGATTGACCCAGAAGCACCAGCCAAGCTCGAAAGTGATCATCGCGTCTTCGAATCTGATGACTAGTTGATCGCTGGGTCTGAGTAGCCAAAAGACCAGACTAGATAAGGCCATCAGTGAGCCGGTGATGGACAGGAGGTAGGCACCGTAACGAGGTACCACAACGAGCATCATGCAGCTCAGGCACCATGTCGTGAATGCAGCTCTGTAAAAAAGGAGAGAATGAGTTAAGAGTTCCCGTGGCAATTGGATACTACCAAATCTCATAGTAAACAGAAGGTAATTAATTATATTCTATAATTATTTTTCAAACAAAATAAAAAATTAAGGTCGCAAATTAGCTACTGCAATTCTATATCTGTGTATTATTGTATCATTGAACTGTTTTTAATTTGTGTGTCACAAAATTCAAGACAGTAAAAAGAAATAGTTTCAATTTCATGAAACTGAATTAGAGCCAAATATAAGGACTTTATCTACACAAGCGCTAAAATAAGAACATCATATGAGCACTCTACTCACAGAAGCATGATACCGGTGTAGTAGCCTGCAGTTCTGTAGCTTCTACCCCAAGAGAAGCCTTCTTTGTCTGTGGCAAGGTACTCGGCAACTGTGAGCAAAGGGTAGGGGAGACCCTTCTTCAGGGCCGCGTTGTACTGATCCTCTAAATCTGTGGCCTGCTTCCATACCAACCTCTCGTTGAAGTTGATATCGAGAGTGCTGAAATAAAACATTTTGTTAATGCAATTATTGCTATTTCGAAAGTTCAAAACAAGCATCTGGGATCTATAATTCTATCATACAACTGATGATGAGCTCTTTCATATTGATTGGGTTTGTGACAGTATGCTTTTTTAAATCATAGATCTTAAGAATATAATAAACAAAAGGAAATGGTATCAAATACTATATACCTTTAGAACGATCCAATACTGTTTTATCTAATAATTTTTTCGGGATCAGTGATTTTAAAAGCATATTGCCACAGACCCAATAATGATTAAGAGCCACAAGCTACCCAAGTGTCAGCTGATCATTAATACTTATCAATTACTACTTCAATCATTCAAATGATAATGCACGTACCGATTATCTTCAGGGATGACTTTAAGAGTCACATTGGCGTGGTTGAGGCCAATATTTATGCCCAGGTTGGCGTGTATCTTGTCTCTAGAGAATGCCCTGTAGGAGGAAACGATTTCCCCCGAGGCAACCTCCCAGTCAGAAGCGAATGAAGAAACTGAAAAGAAACGAACAAATTAGTGGCGGTTGAGGTAGGTAATGTGATAAGTTAAATATATTAGGGGTTGCTAATGTGATGAGCTACAGACTTAACAAATTATCAACTATATTATCTTGAATGTAGTTTTTATATATCCAGAACCTTCTGCATCATATTAGGGTAGAAGTATATTTTCTAGAACATTATATTTTCATCAAAGTTATATAATTTAATAAGCCTAAGCATGACTGGTGATATTTTAAATTATTGTAACCTATCTGTACAATAAAATTCACCTTATAATTTATTTTCATCATAACATTAATAATTTGATCACAGACGTTGAAATAGTGTTCAGTTGAATGCTAGAAAGAGTTTCAAGAAACAGTGTTCTACTTTGGCACTTTAGCTGTTAATAGCGCTACCAATGGTGGAAAAGGTTACCCGCTGAAATCACGCACCGTTAACTTCGCACAATATATCCGGATATTGAAAATCAAACGGGGAGAAAAATGTGCCGAGTATTCCGTGAAACTGGCGTTTCAGATGAGAGATTTCGAGGACAAATTATTGTGACTGTCGCGTGACTACAGGGTGACTAGCCAGTGACTAACAAGACTAGCCAGTGACTAACAAGACTAGCCAGTGACTAACAAGACTAGCCAGTGACTAACAAGACTAGCCAGTGACTAACAAGACTAGCCAGTGACTAACAAGACTAGCCAGTGACTAACAAGACTAGCCAGTGACTAACAAGACTAGTCAGTGACTAACAAGACTAGCCAGTGACTAACAAGACTAGCCAGTGACTAACAAGACTAGCCAGTGACTAACAAGACTAGCCAGTGACTAACAAGACTAGCCAGTGACTAACAAGACTAGCCAGTGACTAACAAGACTAGCCAGTGACTAACAAGACTAGCCAGTGACTAACAAGACTAGCCAGTGACTAACAAGACTAGCCAGTGACTAACAAGACTAGCCAGTGACTAACAAGACTAGCCAGTGACTAACAAGACTAGCCAGTGACTAACAAGACTAGCCAGTGACTAACAAGACTAGCCAGTGACTAACAAGACTAGCCAGTGACTAACAAGACTAGCCAGTGACCAACAAGACTAGCCAGTGACTAACAAGACTAGCCAGTGACTAACAAGACTAGCCAGTGACTAACAAGACTAGCCAGTGACTAACAAGACTAGCCAGTGACTAACAAGACTAGCCAGTGACTAACGAGACTAGCCAGTGACTAACGAGACTAGCCAGTGACTAACGAGACTAGCCAGTGACTAACGAGACTAGCCAGTGACTAACGAGACTAGCCAGTGACTAACGAGACTAGCCAGTGACTAACGAGACTAGCCAGTGACTAATGAGACTAACCAGTGACTAACAAGACTAATCAGTGACTAACGAGAGGAAAATGGACTATTTTCATTTAATGAATGCCAACATACAAATAAGCATACCAATAATTAAAAGTTCTAATTTTTCTAACTTCACTATCAAAGTATTTCAAGTTATGAAGGTATCTAGTATAACATTGAAATGCAAACTGTACTTACAATATAGAAAAGCTTTAAAGTTTAATGTAATTTGAATTGATATGCATTCCTGTAGTATTTCAACATGGCAACAAATATGCATTTTAATTTAATTCACTGCACTGACCATAATTGAGTGCATATACGTCTCATTTACGTCTATTTCCGTAATAACGTATGTTTGACATGAGCGTTAAAATACTGCTAAAGATACTTTATCATATGTGAAGTAAATTTATTTGAAAATAGTAAATGATGAATGGTTAAATTCCGCCTATAATTATTGTCTAGCAAACCACACTCAATTAGTATTTATTGTGTATCTATAGTTGTTATAATTAGGGTAACGTATTACTAGATAGGAGTTAAATACAGGATGAAAAAGTAAATGGGTTATTAATAAAAACCGCATCAAATTATGAGAATTAAAATGTATTAATTTAGAGAACAGTAAAGAATAACCAGTTAAATTAAATAATTTCCTCAATTGAAATATTTTAATGCTTTTAACTTGATGTTATTTTAAATAATAACCTATTTAAATTTGCATTATTTATTTAATTGGCATTTGGCAATTCTTACCCTACTCTTAAAACTGGTAATTTATTCATGATTCCATAGTCATTACATGTTGAAAAGGAAATTAAAATGCTACTGGTGTTCAAAAAAACATAACTTTGATTAAAATTTTCAACTTAAGATTCAAATTTGGTTGAAGTTAATTTTTCTACAAAACGAATTAAAAATATCTAACACTTTTCATAATGAAAAATCTATAATTTTCATACTCAGTTTAAATGACTAAGTATAATAACAAGAATGATGTTTAGGGAGACGTGAAAGCTACTCAGTGCAGATAAGAAAGCATTAACGGATGTGTCACAATTACAATACACAGGTCAATCAACTGAATAGAGGTTAGGTCAATATTAATCATTAGTAACTAAAGTTAACATTGATTAGGTGAGAAATAGCTACTTCATTTCACTTCCAAATAAATTTTATTATAATGTATACGATAAATTGAAAGTACACCGTAATGACCATTTGCATATTCTATAGATTAACAATATGGTGCCACATGTATAATATATATTGATATACAATATACACATTAACCTTGAAATTCACCATCTGTTGGAATTGAAATAACATTATGTTAAAAATGGTAACTAACCAAGGAATGCACTTGAAGCATTAGCTACATGCATGTAAATGTAACGTACATGCATATGCAACAAAGAGTTTAAATGAAACACATGAATAAAATGCATACTACCTGATAGAGGTAGGTACGAGTTACTATTAGTTGATTTACTTTAGTCTTTTTACCCTAGTTAATACTGGGTATAAATAAGTGAAGTACTATCAGTTGAGAAAGTTAGATTAGCAGCAGATGGTACAGGTAATGGACTTTTAATAACAAAGATAACTGTAAAGTTTATGGCAGTTGAGACGGGGAAGAATAGGGTAAGTTCCGAATTATCGGTCAGTTCCACAACTTCGGCCATTTAAGAAAAACGATAAAATAATAATTCTTTTATTGGTATCCATGATACCTGAAGGTATCATGGATACCAATAAAAAATTATTCAATTTTGTTTTAAATATTAAAATAAAAAGTAAATAACCGGGTTAGTTGTTTTTACTCAACCAATCCTCCCATTATTTTATCGTTTTTTCTTATATGACCGAATATGTGGAAGTGACCGATAATTCAGAACTTACCCCACATCTAAAGAGTTCTACTCCATTCATTACCTTATTAGATATGCACCAAAAGAACTAACACTACACGTATCACTAATTTGACAATAAATCATTAGAAAGATAATAAAGCTAGTGAGGCGAACATATTAAATTGGTGTACGTGTGTTCTCTAGTTTGTAGTTATTTAGCAATAGAAATAAACTCTCACAGCTGATCTCCTCGACTAATTCATATAAATTGAAGTACATTTTAGATCAGAATTAGAACACTACTTTGAAACATAACAAATAATTGTATTTATTTAAATAATAAATTACTGAAAAAATAGCACAGTAGATCTCCTCTATAATGAAATCCTGTATAGTGAATATAGACTGTATAGTCCTGAATAAAGAAGTAGCCTCTATAGTGAACAAATTTTCTTTACTCTGTCTTTAAATGGCCATGGAAGAGTAAAGAAACCTTGTAGACTATACAGGCTACTTCCTCACTCTGGACTCAACATTCACTATAGAGGATTTCACTATAGAGGAGTTCTACATTACACATTCCTCTCAAGATAGGCATTAGGTAGCTAATACCATATACGTGATGTGCATAGTGCCAAATTACCTTAGACCTAGTGAACCTAGTAAGGTATATCCGGGTAATAGTGTAGCATACAGATGATGCAGAGAAACTCGCATACTAATTTAGAAACTTTTAGAGAAAGATCGAAAAGAAAAGGTGACCAAACAATGTTTATATGGTCTTGATGATTAATTGAATATTTTTGTATATAAATTTATTTATAAAATAATATATAAAGAATGAGTTACAAATTATTCGTCGGTTCCACATCTTCGGTCAAGAAAAACGATATGATTATTATTAGTTAATTTATACTTTAATTGGTATCTATGATACCTGCAGGTATCATAGATATCAATTGCAATAAAAATAAAATAACATTTATTATATAGTTTTTTCTAACATGCCCGGAAATATAAAACCGTCCGGTAACTCGGAACTTAGCCTACATAATGTGTACGCTATTTTAAAATATAATGGAGAAATTAAATTTTCTCCATTATACCCTACCGAAATTTAGCGTTAAATACTTACCGCTGATTATAGCGCCTGTGAGAAGACTTAGCGTGACAGTCCAGAAAGTAGCGAGTCTCTGTGAATGTAAATATTCAAATTATGTCCTTAGATCATTTCAAGGCAAATAACCATCTAATATTTAAAATAGAATGTATAATTTTCCACTAATGATTCATTTTGAAGAATGCAATCGATATGCTTGACTTTTTATTTTAAAATTTTAAAAATTATTTTTGTTAGTATAGCAGGGTTATATTTTTTTAATAGTTATATTTTAAATTTCAAGTTATTAATTTCCGTTTAATCTACGATTTTCTCTATAAATGAATTTAAAAAATGGGTTTAATTTTTTTGTACGGACACCAAGTTTGGAATAACTTCAATATGAATTACCATCACAAAATAACTACATTCAAAAATGAAGCATTTAACACTTGTCAATCTAATGGATCTAATTTCCCATTAATTTTCGATTTCAATGTTATTTTAAGTATCTAAATAAAAAAAATTAATTCAAGACTCACTTCTTTTCTAATTCCAGGAAATATGGCAAGGAAGGCAGCGAAAATGGTACAGAAGACCAAAATGATGAAGATGATCTCCACATCGCACGTCACGCTGGTCCTGTTTATTCGCATGTACAGCGTAGGTCCACCTTCTGTGCGGAACGCGTCGAACCAACCTACCACAAACAATTAAAGATGTAATTTAATAACATTAGAGTAATTTAAAAAAAACTCTACCCATAGGTTAATTATTTCACACGGGCTTTTTTGCCACAGTAATGAAAATAGTGTAGAAAAAACGCTAAAACTGAATAAACGTATGCGTTTTGTATGTCCGCTTAGATTGGGCGTTTTTTCATGCTAATTAAAAAAAACGCTCCGTGTGAAATAGGCCTAAAGGGTTTCATAAAATTAAAGGAGGTAAATAATTATAAATAAAATTATACATCATGATGTTAATGTTTACAGTTTTAAATCGTATATCAAACTTAGGCCCCTTTCAAACGGTCGTTTTTCTCATGCAGCAGCAGAAACAATGCTACATGAAAAAAACGCCCCGTCTGAAATAGGCCTTATTAGTCGAAAGTAGATTTAGATTTATATAAATACCTTATTAGACAATTAGGTTAAATTAAACTAGTTTTTGCTAGTTTCAGTACCTTTCATGCTTAGGATGCGTTTGCAATAGTCTGATAAAACCTATGCCCACGACCAGCCCACTCAGATGAAGATAACTTCCTCGCGCCTCTGGAAAAAAAGAGATAAACTTATTAGTAAATTGAAAAGATTCGATAGTACAGTATATTGAAAAATGAATTAAACTAGTTATGTTAAAGGGCCGTACACACGCAGGGATTTTTAAACCTTTCCACAAGACTTTTTGCTAAGCTCCTCCAACTTTTTCCACGAGAATATAAGAAAAAATGATATAATTATTATTTATTTCAGTTGGTATCCATGTTACCTACAGGTATCATGGATACCAACTAAAATAAATGATATTTATATAGTTTTTTCTTATATTCTCGTGGAAAAAGTAGGAGGGGCTTAACGAAAAGTCTGGTGGAAAGACTTAAAAATCCCAGCGTGTGTACGGCCCTCAAGAAATGATATTTGGTGAAGTTAAATAATAAACTGATGCATATTCTAGGAATTTGACTAAAGGACATCCTGATTCTTTCCTGTCTATATAATTCCATAGTACACTATAAATAGATACTAACAAGACATTTTAAGCCTATTTAACACAGACGGTTAGGCGGGATAAAAACCCACTTCTGGTCGGTAAATGGCAGTGCATTATATCATTAATATCCGGTATCTATGGACTTAATAGTTATAGCATATCTCTGTATGCTTCACTGAACAACTTATCTAAACACCACTGGTGCGAAAAACTTAAACATGAACACAGTTCTGAATTGACTGTAGTAATTAGTCATCACTGTAGAAGTTGTTATTTTCCCTTCAATATTTTGATAGGTATATTCTATTCAGCAGAAAAATATCGTTTCATATATATATATTGAACACCGTAAATATTATTAAGTAGGGCAATATTTTGATTTTGAGAATTTATGGACATATTTAACTTGAATACTAGTTATGTATACCTACAACTGTTTCAATGCCAATTCATATTTTAGTTGTTTAGTTTAGTTGAATTCAAGTTTCTATTATTATTATCAATTAGAAACTGTTCAATTTTTTCAATTATAGTTTCAGTTTCCGACATATCACAATAATAAATAATGTATTAATAAATAAACTTTCATTGATCCCAGCCAGACGTGTGGCCTCATTTAGACAGCAGAATAGAACACGTCCACGTTTCTTTGGTTTTAAATGCCAATTATGAACCTACCTACCTACCATTTTGGTTCGAGAAAACTAAATTTCAAAACTATTCCCTGTTGTATGAATAAATGAAAAAGCTTAAACTGAATTAAATAATAATGTCCAGATTATTATTCAATATAAATAGTTCTATTCCGCATTTCAGTTAAATTAATATCTGTACGTTACAAACAGACTAACACTTATTAATAACAAACAACTTATCTCATGCGGCATTGACACTAGCAAAGGAAGGTCAAAGAAAATGTGTACAGTTCACACTCGGCGAACGGGGAGGCGGAAATGAGTGGGGAGATGGGGATGTAGAGTGGGGAGAGATGGGGATGTAGAGTGGGGAGAGATGGGGATATAGAGTGGGGAGAGATGGGGATATAGAGTGGGGAGAGATGGGGATATAGAGTGGGGAGAGATGGGGATATAGAGTGGGGAGAGATGGGGATATAGAGTGGGAGAGATGGGGATGTAGAGTGGGAGAGATGGGGATGTAGAGTGGGAGAGATGGGGATGTAGAGTGGGAGAGATGGGGATGTGGAGTGGAAGAGATGGGGATGTAGAGTGGGAGAGATGGGGATGTAGAGTGGGAGAGATGGGGATGTAGAGTGGAAAAGATGGGGATGTAGAGTGGGGAGAGATGGAAATAATAAATGGCAATAATAAAAGTGGGACTAATAAAAGAAAGAATTCAATGAATGATAAATAAAGGTCACTGATAGAATTATTTTTATTTATTTTTATTTATCAGTACTGTTATAATAATATTTAATAGCATTTCATAATTAAAATATCTAAATAGATAGCTATTCCATTTATTCACAGGAATTCCATTTATTCACAGTTATTCCATTTATTCACAGGCATTCCATTTATTCACAGGCATTCCATTTATTCACAGGCATTCCATTTATTCACAAGCATTCTATTTATTCACAAGTAGATTCTATTTATTCACAAGCATTCCATTTATTCACAAGCATTCCATTTATTCACAAGTAGATTCTATTTATTCACAAGCATTCCATTTATTCACAAGTAGATTCTATTTATTCACAAGCATTCCATTTATTCACAAGCATTCCATTTATTCACAAGCATTCTATTTATTCACAAGTAGATTCTATTTATTCACAAGCATTCCATTTATTCACAAGCATTCCATTTATTCACAAGCATTCTATTTATTCACAAGTAGATTCTATTTATTCACAAGCATTCCATTTATTCACAAGCATTCTATTTATTCACAAGTACTCTATTTATTCACATTAGTTTCGAAACTAACGTGTAGAGTAAGAATTATAGTCATAGAAAAATAAACTAAAGCCCATGCAGTGACTAGGTATAGACGTGCAAATCTCAGAGAAAATGACATGAGTCACTGTATTAAGTCAGACACACGGTTGCGTGTCACAATGCACATGTGCATTAAGTCTTAGTATGCACATGCATGCTACTTTTGATTGCATTTAAAAATGAGGTGAATTTCATATCTAATAATTTGTTGATATTGCTTTATACCAAGCAATTAAAAGGTACAGATTAATAGGCAGTTATGAATGAGGTGTAGGCTTATTTCATCAATAATAGTTAAAGTAATTGAATGAATTAAAGAAGCAATAGTTTAGTATAAGTAGGGTAGGGGATAGCAAGTTACAAAAAGATGTTCAGTTTGTAATAGGAAGTATCTTTTTAAAGAGTGTCATTTAATTTGAATAACACTGCAAATATCCTTCATAGCCAAACTCTATAGAAATAAAGTTTAGTAGATAGTTATCGGCTACAGCGTCAGATAAGCCACTGTGTCACATAAGCCACTGTGTCACATAAGCCACTGTGTCACATAAGCCACTGTGTCAGATAAGCCACTGTGTCACATAAGCCACTGTGTCACATAAGCCACTGTGTCACATAAGCCACTGTGTCACATAAGCCACTGTGTCACATAAGCCACTGTGTCACATAAGCCACTGTGTCACATAAGCCACTGTGTCACATAAGCCACTGTGTCAGATAAGCCACTGTGTCACATAAGCCACTGTGTCACATAAGCCACTGTGTCACATAAGCCACTGTGTCACATAAGCCACTGTGTCACATAAGCCACTGTGTCACATAAGCTACTGTGTCACATAAGCCACTGTGCCACATAAGCCACTGTGTCACATAAGCTACTGTGCCACACAGGCTATTGTTCCTTTACCCTAGTTATACCAGCCACAGGTTAACATTTGTAAAAACAATCCCAGTGCTAGTTTCAGTAAGGCAAGCAGGTTTGAAAGTTTCAGGGGATTTTCTTGGCTATATTTTAGTGCACCATTCTTAGAACAGTAGGGCAAAAAGTAGCGCTGTCTCTAATTAGCTATCATTTGCAGAGAGAAGAAAATAAACAATTACAGAGTTTGCATATTGTGAGGGAGAAAGCAGTGAACTAAATTACTGCTAAATAAAAATAAAAGAAAATAAATTCTAGATTTTATATTCGATTGTTAAATATCAGAGAAATGTGGAGAATAGTAGGATTTACTTTACGATTTTTATTTTATTTATACCTTTTAAAATATGAGAAAAAATTCTATGAGGAAGTATTTACATTAGTAACCAAGATACAATGAGTGGAGTAACATTTAACGTTTATAAACGACAAATTTTTTAAATACAGTCATATTGAAAAATAAAATAAAACAGAAAACAACTTAAACTTCTAAGCTTCAGTTTAATGCTTCCTATGAGAAAATACAAACAATACACAATATATTTCCAAACCTAATATGGGTTAAGCGCTCTGCAACCACTCACGCTCTCGTTGCGACATTTTCAAAATGTTTTGATCAGTAAAGTTGGTCACACGGCACACATACAGTGGAGGGTCACGTCATTCTACAAAAAACTAGGCATGACTGATAATGTGTAACATTGAAATGAATTTACTTGAGGAGTTGGTTTGACGTAGAGAATTTCGCAGCTTAAAAAAGAAACATAAATAAATGAAATAATAAATATTCAATATTAAAATAAATGTAATATGCAAGATATATGTGAAAATTACGATTTACGTCACCATTTTTAAAATCATTTATGAGGGATAAAAAGTGCAGAGAAAACTTTGTAATAATTAATCAATTAATTTAGTAGGGGTTTCACGTTATTTTTGGAACAAAAGGCCATATCGCTAACGTCAAAAGTAAATTAAATACAAGGGACTATAAGAAGCAGTCAGAAAGAAAAGTGGCTCCATGAACAAATACTGATGGATAAAGAAAACATTGAAATAGAATGACATTCTAGTGTATTAATAAAGTATCGATGTTTGCAGAGATGTTTTTGCTGTTTATATTATAACATAGCGATCTATTAGCTTTGTTTATTATCATTACATAGGGATTACTAGCTATGTTTATTATCATTACATATCAATCTATTAGGAGTGTTTGTCGGTTGACAGCTATGATGAATGTGCTTGAAGAAATGCTATGTTATTTACATAGCCATTAGTAGCGGTAAAAACACCCTATGAACAACGTGAAGGTTACCACTTTGCACATGCTGCCTATGGGGGTGTGGGGGGGAATGGAGGGGAAAGAGGGGAGGGGGATAAAGAAAAGAGGGTAAATAAGAGGGAAAAGAGAGGGAAATTAAGAGGGAAAAGAGATGGGGAAAAAAGAGATGGGAGAAAAAAAGGGAACAAAAAAGAGATGGGGAAAAAAAGAGAACAAAAAAGAAAGGGGAAAAGAGAGGGGGAAAAAGGGAGGGGAAAGAGGGTAAATGAGAGGGAAAAGAGGGAAAAAGAGAGGGAAAAGAGGGAAAAAGAGAAGGAAAAGAGGGAAAAAGAGAAGGAAAAGAGGGTAAATGAGAGGGAAAAGAGGGTAAATGAGAGGGAAAAGAGGGTAAATGAGAAGGAAAAGAGGGTAAATGAGAGGGAAAAGAGGGTAAATGAGAGGGAAAAAGAGAAGGTAAATGAGGAAAGAGAGGGGGAAAAAAGAGGGAAAATAAAGAAAAGAGGGTAAGTGAGGGAAAAAGAGAAGTTAGACAGATAGGGAAAATAAAAAGAGGGTAAATGACAATAGAGAGGTAGTGTGTTGTATGACAGTACATTACTAAAAGGATAGACAGTCAAAGTAATAATAATTCATACCTACACATTATATATTAGTCAAATTAGCCGTTCAATTCACAGGTATCTGCATACACATTTAAAAGACTATCTAGTTCAATAGTCTAATAAAGAACATATCCATTAATATTAATAGCACCACAAGCAATATAATATATATATAATCTAGAGTAATCAAATTAAATAGATATTCAACCTCAGCTAATTAAATCAATAGCATTAATTACTAACCCCAATGAGAAGTTAATTAAACACCTGTGTGCTTAAACAAAAACCTAATTAGGAGATGGTACAGGTAGGTGAGAGGCATGGGTACATTTATTATTATATAGTTTATAATTTTATCATAATTAATTAATTTGGTAGGTGTTTAACGTATGCTTTGGAACCAAAGGCCATATCACTGACATCAAAAGTAAATTAAATACAAGGGACTGAAAGAAGCAGTCAGAAATGAAAGTGGGCCCAGACACCAACCACCGTCGATGCAGAAAAGCTACTCCGTAAATGCAGTCACTTACCAAGGAATGTGACAAACAGGGACACAAGCACCGGTGGCATATTTAACGGATGGAAGAGGAAAATGAAGAGGTGATAGTACATGAAGACTACGAGACTACCTAACACAAAATTAAATACCTCGTACTTTAAGAGCATTATTATACTCTTCTCTTCCTATATGACCGAACATGTGAAACCGACCGATAATTCGTAACTTACCCTATATAGTGGTGTAAATGTAATGGTACATGTAAATACATTTCATTTTAAGTTATTTAATTCCGACTAATATTTTTTTTATTTAAAAATGAAGACACTAATGATATGACGCATTACTCACGACTGATATGACGCATTACTCACGACTGATATGACGCATTACTCACGACTGATATGACGCATTACTCACGACTGATATGACGCATTACTCACGACTGATATGACGCATTACTCACGACTGATATGACGCATTACTCACGACTGATATGACGCATTACTCACGACTGATATGACGCATTACTCACGACTGATATGACGCATTACTCACGACTGATATGACGCATTACTCACGACTGATATGACGCATTACTCACGACTGATATGACGCATTACTCACGACTGATATGACGCATTACTCTCGACTGATATGACGCATTACTCACGACTGATATGACGCATTACTCACGACTGATATGACGCATTACTCATAACTATTAATTATAGAAATAATAACCTACCTCATTACAATCTATATCTATTCAAGCATGTACTATTTAAATATTTAAACATGGTAAAAAATGACTAACTATATTGTTCAAGCATAGTATACATCACTTTGGGCTAAATTGTTGTACATTAATATGACTATATAATATGTATATATGATTTGAGTGAGTAACTTATAGATCAAGACATGACGTATAATTTCATTCAGTACAATTTGTTTTAAGAGCATTGTTAGATATGCAAACAGTCAAAAAATTATAGTTCATAATAATTAAAATTTGATTGAGATGACTAATAAATTAATTCAAAATGAAAAAGTATGATAGAAATATATGAGCTTTAGGATCACTACCAGGCATCAATTGAAATCACCTTTAAAAGATTAATTATAGATTAATATCCTTACGATATAAATTGTAACATTTTCGTTAAAACCTTCTGCAATATACTATTTATTACCATGTAGTAAACATTTCGATAAACAAGTGTTTCCTCTTTTCTAAAACTGAATTTTGCCAATTGAAAAATGGTCAAAATACAATTCTTATATGAACGAAGATGTGAAACTGACCGATAATTCGTAACTTCCCCTATCTGTATTTTAATAGTAATTTACCAAACTAAATCCAATGATTATTATTTTAGAATGACTTTCTCCTCAGCTGTAATGTGTTCTGAATTAGGCACCAATGAATTGGCTGTAACTTTACAAAGAAACACTCGCTGAAGACAATTTCAAAACACTTTAGAGACAAAAAGGTTGAGTAACTCACCACTCACAAAAGAAAATGACTGGTGATATTAGTTAACAGTTCAAAGTTCTCTATTCGTACTTATTTCCATCATTTAGAGTTATATTTTGGGGTATCTTTTCGCCAAGCTGTGCATTGCGTAAGCACTATAAACATGATAAAAACTAGATGACGGGCACTCGTAGAGCGCATATCTTCGCCTTGATCATCCAATATTCCTTGGGATTTAAGTGACCTTGACCTTTGACCCGATTACTCCCAAAATATTATCATTGGTTCTTGGATATTGACCAATCGTCCCACTAGATTTCAGGCAATTTGGTTGAATATTTCTTAAGTAATACGAATAGCGAAATTCAAAATATATAAACGCCGACTAAAACATAACCTTTCGTAATCTGCAAAGGTTGTAAAGAGAAAATTGATATGAAATTAGGCTTGAGAACTTTATGCCGTTTCCCTTCCAAGTAAAATATCCAAACGGTTTTTCAATATTGCAGTATACCTTATTTTCAAGGCTTAACCTCTGTATCAACAACTCAAAGAAAATTCTAAATCTTTATTAATAATTTCTCCCTATACCGTACTGACAAGAATGAATATGAACATTTTGAACCATGAAACTTGCTGTAAATAACACAATATTCCTTCAGAGAAATGTATACTCACAAGCAATCAAACAATGATACCATATGCAAACTTATAACATTTGAGAAAAAAAATGGATAACGATGATTTGTTTAATTAACATTATACGGGGGACACTTTTCTTTGATAGTACATATTAGCAATGATACAGTCCCTCTCCGGACATCACTCAGCTCTGTACACGACTGTACCGTATAATGTGGCAATTGCATGACATCATACAGTACCCACTAGAGTATTTAAGAGATACATTTACCTTTCAAAAACAGGTAAGAGAACACGAGAGTGAGTAAATCTTTTGTTCGGGGTCTTTAGTAAATAAGTTTCAAGTATTTGTAAAATTAACTTAATATGACCCGAGTAGTTAAGATATTTCTTATTTTCTCTCTTTATTAAAATGTTTATTTCCAATAAGATGGATGGACAATCTATGGTGGTTCAAATTATCGAATTTCAATTTATTGGAATTTCAATACCATTAATAAATTGTTTATTAGTTAATATAAGAAATAATTTTCCTTCACGATAGAGTTCTATTGTTCAAATAATATTGTTCTGCCTCAGTGAAAAATTGCTTCAGTCTCTCACTAAACATTTCTTTAAAAGTTTAAATATACTGAAAACTATTTTATTGTTAATTAGCATATTATACACCTTTACAGTTTAAAGGTATAGTTCGTTTTTTTTTTCTTTTGAGGCTCACCTTTTATTTCTCTAATAAGTTACTAACCTAATTAGCAAATAAAAGTATTTAATTTTTGTTTCATGAAGACGCATTTACGGTTCCATGCTCCTATTATTTATATATTAAATATATTGATTCGGTTTCCAATTCTTTGACCAATAAAAAAACATTAGTTCGAATCACTGATAAAAATTATTATATATTTGTAGAATGTCTTATACAATTCAAATAAAGGAGTGTAAGGAAAATAAATAAAGTTTTATGCGGACAAATTGAGTTTTATGTGGACAAATTGAGTTCATGCAGACAAATTGAGTTTTATGCAGACAAATTGAGTTTTATGCAGACAAATTGAGTTTTAAGTGGACAAATTGAGTTTTATGCGGACAAATTGAGTTTTATGCGGACAAATTGAGTTTTATGCGGACAAATTGAGTTTTATGCGGACAAATTGAGTTTTATGCGGACAAATTGAGTTTTATGTGGACAAATTGAGTTTTAAGTGGACAAATTGAGTTTTAAGTGGACAAATTGAGTTTTATGTGGACAAATTGAGTTTTAAGTGGACAAATTGAGTTTTAAGTGGACAAATTGAGTTTTAAGTGGACAAATTGAGTTTTATGCGGACAAATTGAGTTTTATGCGGACAAATTGAGTTTTATGCGGACAAATTGAGTTTAATGCGGACAAATGGACAAATTGAATTTTATGTGGACAAATTAAGTTTTATGCGGACAAATTGAGTTTAATGCGGACAAATGGACAAATTGAATTTTATGTGGACAAATTAAGTTTTAGGTAAATAAAATAAGTTTTAGATGAATAAAATAAGTTTTAGATGAATAAATTAAGTTTTAGATGAATAAATTAAGTTTTATGTAAATAAATTGTAAATAAAGTTACCAAAAGAGCCTTCTTTCTCACCAGCTTGCAGGGTATGACACAGGGTAGTTATAGTCTTCATTGGGCAGGCTGATGCAGTGATTTTACCTGAATAACCTCATAGATGATCTCCTATGGCTCATTCTATGATTACCAAGTACTATAATAACTAACTTAAAAACGTTTGGAACAGTAAGCTTAAAGAATCACTGAAATACATGCAAGAATGTACGTTTCACAATAGCACGGCCATAAGTGTAGGTAGGTCGGTTATTTATGTTGGGAAATGTAACCATCTTCCTACCAATAAGGTCGAATGATGGGATAAATGGTATCTTTTTGAAGGTTTCGTGAGTGTTTAAGAATGTGCAATAGAAAGTGAAATCAAGGAGCAACCTAACAGTCAAGCACTTTAGTCAATTTATTGCAGTACCTACACAAACCAACCGCTACCTACCAATAGTATTAAAAACGTTTTTAATACTTGGAATAATGATCATTTCAAAGTGAAAGTTAAATTTATTCAGTTACATATGAATGGTGATTTTACAATGTAAAATGAGAGTTTTCATGTAGAAAGGTTAAAGGAATAAAGGGTGTTTACAGTACATGCGCAGACTATCCTGCGCGAGAGTTTCTCACAATCCACCTCAGACACTGTACAATGGAGTACTGAAGTCATGGCTCTGTGTACAATTACTATGACCCCTCCAGGTATATCCCCCCCCCCTCCCCCACACAACCTCTCCTCCAGCCAAGTTCAACGGTTGACCTCATAGCGCCGTAAACGTATCTTAAATTTCCTGAACTTAAATGTCTTGAGAGCAGATTTGTCTGCAGGAAAGTTATTATGCTAATTACGAATTATTGGTCGGTTTCACATCTTCGGTCATATGAGAAAAAGAGAATTATTATTACATCGTTTTTTTCTTCTAGGAACGAAGATGTGGAACCGACCGTTAATTCGTAACTTACCCTATTTCTAATTGGTTGAAGATGAAAACTGGTAAGTGGTTATACCCTGGGGTATAACACCACATTTTAGTACCTACAGGACACCATCAACATTATTTTATTGAAAAAATTACGTTGAAATTTTTATCGAAAATAAGAATAAGGATTTTTCGCAGATGTTCAAATTTTGAGAGCCATAATACAGACAATTTATTTATCAGATTTTCCAATCATATATGGCTATAGACAGAATTTGAACACATTAATCGAAATAATAATTAAGTAAATTCATCAATAATTCAAGCAATTGATAATATTTCCCTTATATCATTACAAGTTTCCAAATAAAACATTTCAGATGTTTATAGATATTGCATGGGAATGTAAACATTTACACTTATGAATTAAAAAGGGAAACTAACAGTCAATTATAATATTATTTGTAAGAAAATTCTATATAAAATATATATTTTAGATATATTAAACACATTCGACATTTCATGGCTATATGTTTCGTACTAGATAATGCAAGTATTCGACTATACATAATGAATATAGAAAAAATAAATAATAGAAAACAATGAATAAATAATTATCTCACGAAGTGGGAAAATGAATACCCGTGGAAAAGTTTAATCGTCAAGATTTATTTTAAAGAAATAAAACACATTTATATTAGCTATCGCTTAAAAAGTTTTCTATGGTATCTCGTTTTCTTTACGTTTATCAATTTCATGATAGACTTAAGTATTCTTGATGTTGATAAAATTTATTTTGAAAGCTAGAATTAACATGGCTACATATGGGTGAGCAGTTAAGATTATTAAATCAATATATATTTACAGTTTGTTCTTTAAAAGTAAATTTTCGTTTGATTAAATATGAATTGTGTATAGGAACATCTGCAAATTATTCTACATTTTTATGAACAAATAATTTGTCAATGAATAAAATTTAACTAAGTTTCTAATTAATGATATTAGCGATATACTAGATCCTATAAGAATCAAAATTACAACAGTTCGAAGATAGATTAAACATTATCCTTCAAGTTTATTTTAAGAATCTAAATACAATTATTATAGATTTTAAGTAAATATATAAAATAATAATTTCTCCTGTTATTTTTCTATGGTTCAAATATAGATATTCATATTAATACACATTACACAATAGTCACATAAAGAATCCATATTGGTAATTTCGTAAACACAGGATATGAATCTTTATAATCTAAAAAAGATCGAATCGAATATGCGAATTGTGCAATAACACTTAGACATAAGTAAAATTCTCTTGTACAGATATATTTTCTTTTCTTGTAGGTACGAATAACACTGCAAATTTGAGCCTAAATTAGGCACGGTGAAATAGGGGAGGTAAAAGCACTTTAGACAGAAAATATTAGAGGAAATCCTATATGGGCAGATATATAAATATATATATTATATTTCTTGTTTACAACTTCAAGCCTTCAAGTGACCGTGAAATAATAGTATATAATTTTCAAACACTATATATTATTATCTAACTTTTATTTTTGTTGAAGATTTATTATGGTTTTAAAATTTGAAAAACGAAAACCTAGTTTCA
This sequence comes from Caprella mutica, assembly GCA_947561585.1. Taxonomy (NCBI): domain Eukaryota; kingdom Metazoa; phylum Arthropoda; class Malacostraca; order Amphipoda; family Caprellidae; genus Caprella; species Caprella mutica. Next base: position 49,326 of record CANNZV010000266.1, read on the forward strand.
AACTAAGCCAATTGATATTTAGAAATCATTGAAAAACCTAGGACCCCGCACTCAGGCATGTTCGAATTATTAACCACAAACAGGAAATAGAGTTTTATCCTACCAAACTTATGCAATCTTTTTGCAAGAACACACGTGTGCTGTTATTTTCTAGTGTCAGTGGTGAAGATATTTTTCCTTCATCTCTATTTTTTACAGCTCAGTAATTATTTAAAGCCATGACGGGACGTTCGCGGGAATGACCGGGGAAAATCCCACCGAACCGACGGCGGCGAAACCCCACTGAAACAGGTTTGTGTACAGCTCAGGAAAGAGCAATTCCTCATCAACAATATAAATAGTGCACAGAAAAAAACTTGACATATAAAGTGAAGAAAAGAAGACATGGAAGACAAAAGAGGTTTGCAGTTTAAATCAGAAAAAAGGTGCTGGTATAAAATATGAGCGAAGGTTTCTTGAAGGACATCCACTATGGTACGAAGCTATAAACAGAGCCGTGAAACACGTGGAATTTATTAAACTCATGTTATAAGAATGCAAGAAATAAATGCATCCGTTAATATTACTTTACTTTAACATATGTTCAAAATACGATCCATAACAATTCATACCACATATCGGGATTGCTAAGTTTCAATTTCTATCACAATAGGTATATCAATCAGTCATCTCTAGATTGCTAAAATAGCAAAGTGTAGGAAGATATAGGTAGGTATGTCTGCTTCACCATTTGTTGTGTAGGTGCAATATAGTACCTACCTACCAAAATGATTTTAAAATAGATTAAGTAATTATATTGATATTAAGGATATAAAAGGGACAAAGATAAAATCCGGTTACAAAAACGATCTGAACGTAAACAGGGAATTAAGTACCTTAACTGACCTTTAGGAATATCTAATTTCTGGATTTACCAAAAGACAATCATGAGGGTTAATTCATTTTTGAGATGTTTTAAGATATTATACATAATAGGATACATAACATGGCTCTAATATAATCTTTCGTCGGTAAAATATTTTTCATTTTATCCACAAGTATAATAAATAAGGAATGAGTGACCTTGGTATTCTATAAATTTCCATCAATCTTTCATATGATTAGCCCCATGTTAAATTATTATATCATGGATCAGCCTTGTCCATATAGGCAGTTTCTATCCTGCAATCAAATAAATATATGTACAATGAACTTATGGTAATACAGCAATTTAACTAGGTATATATTTGCCAATCTTGAAAAGTTGAATGCATATATCAGACTTTTTTGTAGATTAGGTATACAGCTAGGTACTGAGACAGTCTTGTACCATCAGGAAATGACTAAACTATTCTTAAGATATACATACCTAACGTTTCTTTTGTTCCGTATACACCTCAAACTTATCACAGAAGACATTAGCCATGAATTAGTTTAATGAAGATGCTGACTAACAATACCTATCTAACGGAATATACCCTCTAGGCTTTAGCGCTAAAACAGAACTGTAAAAAGTTTCTTAATTAAGAATAAAACCAAGTACAAACTAGCTACTTCCATTTTATATAAAAATAAAATAGCATTATTCCAATAATAAATCAAACTTTCAATTATCCATTAATTTATTAGTCTGTACTTCTGAAATATTACTCCGCTAATTTATTAATTAGTTGACATTTAATGAATAATTACAGAGCCATTATTATATAAGGCATTCCATTTCCTTCAAGGCTATTAAGTCTATAGATGACACTTACGCGTTAACGGCTTCCTTCGTAAAGGTGAAATTATGCGTATCATTTACACCGTTAGTCCAAACAATATCAATTCCTGTATGTATGATTTCCTATAAATTAAAATACTACAATTATACTAGTTTCATGTGAAAATACAATACGATATACAAATCCTTGTATAAATTATACAGTTTGAAACGGATTACATATTTCAGTTTCGGAACTTCCAATCTATTCCGGTTAACTATGTGGATCCCGGAAGAATGAAGATACTTCAACTACTATCTACACTTCTTCAAAGTCGCATCGTCGAGATGGTGCAACGTTCTAGGCACATAGCGTTGGGTAACATTTGACCTTATCCTTGGAGAACTCATGGAGATATCACACTGCAGTAAATATGAGGTACACATGAATCATTCGGTATCTAATGGTTAAGATACAACGTACCTACCTACCTGCTTACAGCTGTTCAAACTATGAGTGATAAAAATTTGAAAGAACGTTCAATGACCCAAATTGACAGTCATAAATTAGCTAACTTCTAGTTCGGGTCAGATAAATTTGTTTAAAAGATACAGACGAATTGCCTAAATCATTTGTTGGAAAAGTGTGATTTAATGAAGTGATATAGAAGATTTGTGTCGTAAGTAGGTGGTATTGCCAAATAAAGGCAATCTAGTCTAGACCAATTTAATTGCACTCGAAAACATTCACCTCTACTAGTTATACGATTCAACAAAGATACACTAGGTAGATATACCTACCAATAGTATGAATCAGAAACTTTAGTAGGATAAATTATCATTTTCAGATAGTACAGAGTTTTAAAATTTCTTAGAAAAGGCTGCAGTCTTTCAATTTCAGAGGTCAGTAGGGATTAAAAACATTCTCCAGATGAACAGGTCAGGGTATTTTACCATTTTCCCTAGCAAATAATACATGAGTTTGCATTTCCCATAAACCAATAGGTACAAATTACTGAACTTTACAATGGCTGCGTAGAATTGTAGAGAGCGATCCATAGACTAGGTACCAGAAAACAAAATATTGAACATTTACAAATTGAAAAAAAATAAGGTGTACCTAGCTAGAGTATAGCAGGTAAATTGTGACATTGTAGCTAACTTCGGCCTCTAACCATAGAATAATAATAAAAAAATAGTAGCTTCAAAACAAACCTTAAATTTTAAAAAACTATAACAAGCATTGCGCTTCTTTTGATATGCAACATTTCCATATAAAAACGGTCAGCAGGTTAGACTTTCTAGAATCTAGAGAGGGCAACAAGCCCACAATTGGAAATTAAAGTGCCGCAATTTACCTTTGTGACCCTAGGTACAATCTAATTTCAACAACCAATGCTGTATTTTCATTCTGTATATAATTTTGAGATTTATAATCGATTCAAATACGATCTACAGACACCATTCTCTGTTTTTCTTCAAATGAGTTTCTTTTGTAAATTAACCCTAGCAACAACTTAATTGAACTTGGGCACACGCTTTGACATTTTATGTAGTAGAAATAGCTATTGATGATTCTCATATAGGGTCAAGCAGGTAAATTGCAGCATACTAACAAACTGCTGCCTCTAACAACAGAAACTTCAAAACACACGTTAAAAACTTAAATGAAATAAATTATAGCATGCACTGCGCTTCTTTTGATAACTATGCCATTTTAATGTAATTTCGGTTAAGACTGTTTTAGATACTCTCTTGAGAGGGCCGCAACTAAAAATTAACGGGCGGCAATTTACTTGAGTGACCCTAGTATCAATTAAATTTATTATTTAATATGTATACTTAATTTCAAATTTAATTAAGACTTCTTACCGTTATTATCAATACAATATCCCACCATAAGATTCTTTCAATTCGAAAATATATAGGACTATCATTTTGGAGCAGTATAAAAGATCCATTTTAAAAACTTCAGGATAAATAAAATGTAGAATTGAACTTCAGTAAAAATGTACGACAGTATAAGATTCAATTGAACTATTTTGTATTTTGCACAACCTTCATTCGTATAAGTTTTATTGCAGATAATAAAATATATAAACGTATTTATATCACACTTCACTTCCGCTCTCTCAAACGGCTGAGCAAAAACTGAGTGAAAAAGTGTAACCCCGTTAGAATATATTTATTTCTTGCTGATGAAGATGAAATTGTAATTATTACAAATATTATGCATCGTATTAGTAGTAGTAAATTAATACTAACCCTAATACTGCAAGTACCAAAAATTTATAATATTATTCTATATCTAACAAAATAATACTTGGTTTCTTTTATCAGAAAATAATTTTCATTTCCAGAAAGGAAAACTTTCTACTACCTAATATCCTTCACAGGATTGTTTTCTAGTCCTCGTATTGGTGTCAGAAAACACTGTTAGGTGAGTGAAATGGGCTGGTTACCTCAAACCAACTGGAGCGAAAATTAAAAATAGCTTTTCAAATCACTTCAATTAATCTTTTTTTTTGGGGAGTGTGAAAAGACACTGAAGGTTGAGAATGAAAATGAATTTCCTATTGATTTGGATCCATGAATAGACTTCTCAATTTGATCTATAGGTTACTAATTAGCAAGTGTTTGTAAATTTAGGATTTCATTTATAAATTACTGTATAAAAATCTGTATGAAACATGAGAACAAAATTCAGATAATGCGTAAATTTAGGATTTCGTTTATAAATTACTGAATAAAAATCTGTATGAGACAAATACTCAGAGAATTTATATCCAATGTGATAATTTTTGAAATATTTCAGGAAAACATGCACTTCCTGTGACATAAGGAACCTCGAAATGTTAGTAAGATAATAGAGCGTTAACATTCAGTAGGTAACCTCATGCAGGTATTTATTTCAAGGGAGACAGGTGATCAAGGCTAAATTACAGAAGAAGAGTTCTTAGGTAGCATACCTATTAGTTCCTTTTTGTAGCAGATTATCGAAATTACTGATATTATATGCACTATCATTTGCTATGCATCAATAAAAAGTTTACCCAACTTTGAATTAATATAACTATTGTATTTAAAATAGATATAAATTAGAGTTTAAGTGAAATTAAAAATTTTAACTTTCATCGAATATACTACCGTCATTGCCTAAGATTTATAATTTATTTATATATACAATGTTTATATTAATTCAAAGCTGGGTATACTTTTTTGTGAATCACCGTGTATATATGTGTAATAGTATACTGTAGGAGTAAAAGATCCTGATCTATCCTGATTCATAATAATTATATTAGTTATGATGATAAACTTGACTACATTTTACAATAACAGCAGGTGACATTTATTTTTCAGATATTTGTTGTTCTGTATTTTTATATTTTCTCATTAATTTGTTTGGCCCGTATTTAATAACGGTTGTTCAGAAGATTTTATGGTGACACTAATTAGCTAGTTTAGAAAATGAGAATTTTTAAGTCAGTAGCCCTGCAATATAATTGAACTTACGCGTTGAAATGATTATTTTCTTCGTATATTTTTTCTATTCCAGTAAATTAAGAAACCATTGTTTATCTAATGAATCAAAATTCACATGTCTTAACTAAATAATAATTCCATACCTACGCTAACTAGTATTTGTTCAGAACAACATAATAACAAATGCATATATTTTTAATCCGTAAAACGTAATTTCATTTATAAATAATTGTCATTCTGTTTGTATGTTAAGTAAGCAGCGTGTGTACGTATTTTATTCCTTTGTTAAATGCGTTAAACTCCATTGAAGTGAGAAATCCATTGCCATACATATATTTGACTCACTAGTTATTTAGGTCTGATGGCTTCAGAATAGAAAGACTGAATAGCGACAACTTTGGCTTCATTTGATTTAAATAAACAATGTTATGTATAGGTTTTATCTCAAGGTTTTGAGTTGAAAAAATAAGTAACAGTCAAATAAGGTGATAAATTTAATTTACATACAAACTTAATTAGCTTATTTTACCGAATTTTAGTTATAACTTAAATCTACAGCGTGAATTATAATTATAGATTACTGAATCTAGACCTATAATAAAGTAGAAATATCTACATTCAGCAGTAGCTACTCATTTTAAACTTTAATTATATTACCAGCAACTTTATTTTTCATAAAAGTCAAATATTTACGAAAGTTAAGTACATATAAGCTTCTTTTTAGAAAAAAGCATTACTGCATATCTAGTTAATCTAAGCCTAACAAAAATATACAAACATTAGCTATACATATCTAAGTATCTATTAACTAACTTATTTTCAGTCGTATTATACGTTAAAATTAATAAATAGTAATGTGTTTTTCGTTCTATTGATTAAACATGTAATTACATTTTCATTGCAATTATTAATATGTAGGTACATAATCCGTATATTTAAATCTTCGGAGATGACCAAATTTAGGTTAAGATTCGTAAAGGATTTTGATTTTAAATATTCTGTTAGAATGGAAAAACTCTGCTCCTAATTCATTACATCATTGACATGTTATTTATTATATATTTTTTAATAAAGATAACTAGGTAGGTACTTACCAGCTGATAATGATTGTCTTTACGATGTGGTTACTATTTACGTAGGTACTAGGTAGGTAGCCGATAATATTGTCAACAGGACACACTGTTCAAGTTCTTGAAGTTATTTATCACTATATTTATATGGGAATCATATTGCAATAATCAAGTCTTTCCACTCATAAACTCAAATGGGAATCATTGTCGGAATATTTACTTAGATAGGAATCATAATGCAATACATATTTTCATAGAAACTTGATAGGCTCTTCCTGTTGATTTAAATGGGAATCATCTTGCAAATCTTCTTCAAAAGTGATGACTAACAAAATGCCCGGCTTCCTTCTCGCTAGTTGCCTCTGTAGTACTTAACGGCCACACAGTCAGACTCAAACTGAACAGCCATGCCGCCAAAAAGTTCTTTTATCTGACGCGTCTATTTGACTGCCAAGGACGCACGTATACTGGCAAGGGATGGACAAAATATTGCGTGAAGAGGGGGACTGGCGATGGAAATGTTAACGATTGGTAATAAGGAAATGTATGGATGAAATATTAATGGAAAATGCACATCGCAATAGAAACTATTAACGCAGAATAACAATTAAAGTTCGCTGTTTGTTGCAAGGAAAGAAAATAATCGCATGTCAAGTTGATTGTCAACTTTTTTTCTGGCTACTTCTCAATACAATGAATCATGTATACGTTCTGTATCACTTACGTACAAATTATTATCTTGCGTTCTAGGTAATAAATATGAGGGCAAAGTACCCACATACTTACATATCTATTGATTCTTTCGTGGGGTTCCCTGAAATTCAATATAATCTTGAATAAGAATTTATCAGGTATTACTGTAATAGTCAGTGGGCGGTAAAATAATTGAATATAAGATTTAAGGCTAAGGGAAAGTTTCATCGTTTGAAGGAATTCTTTTATCTCACTTAGCAAAAATATATAAAGGTAAAAAATAGGAAGTTTTATCATTTAGCTATAAGTTGAAGAAACATTTATTAATTATTTATTTTTTTATTTTCAACATTTGAATTGATGCTAGATGTGGATGAAATTATTAGTGACTTCTAGCTTGCAACTCTAATTTTGCGAATTCTCCCATTATAAATGCAATGGCATATAAATAATAATGGCAATTTGTCTGTTAATATATCTTGTACTAACTTTAATAGTATTTTTTTATATAATTCGTTATTAAATTAACTACTGGATTCTATTCCAGATATTTATTTTATTTATTACATATAGTTATTCATTTTATACACGGATGTTTATATTCATAATATTATTTCAGAATAATTGAATTATATAAAAGAATTGTCGAAAAGTTTCGTAATTCAAAATAAATGCTTGTAAATTTTTTGAATAATATTTAAAGAAAAAAACTTAGGAGTTTACTATTATAGGAAAAAAGAGCCAAACATTCGTGAATTTTTAAATTGTTATTATTGGTGATATAGATATGAAACATTGTCTCACGGGTAGGTTTTGTTTTTAAAATAATTATATTTTAAAGAATAAAGATGTATTGAAATTAGACGATGCATATTATGTTTAATTACATAAAATTCATTTCACAATGTCCTATCTTTTAACACTGACATTTTAAATCATTACATTAAATCATAACCAACTCTTACCAAACTCGATCTACTCATTTTATGTTATTTTAGTGCAAAGCAGATGGTACCTATTTTCATTGTAAATGGGCAAATTTATCTTTTTAACAAAATGTGAGGTATTTCTTATTAGATTTTTAATTAAATTATATTATATATATATGGATTACTAAATGAATTAATCTTGATTGACCTCTTATCCTTTTTATATTTTGAAATAATATATTTTCAAACTTTAATTTATATTTATACTTCACGCGTTGCAAACATGCAATCTTATTAATTTATTTGTATGTAAGATGAAATAAAATGCCTTTTCTACGCCAAATAACCAGGTATTTATTGACAAATTCCTCTTTAAATTATACACTGCTTATCTTTTCAGGAAAAATACCAATATCCTGTCACTTGGCGGTAGGAAATATTGTACAGTCGAGAAATAACAGCATTTTAATAGATTATTTTATTTTACGGAGAGAATCTTCTTTTAAAATATATTTCTATTCAATTTATATGCCGTTGAATTATCTTTGAGATTTTTTATTATATTCCTAAAAAATACTACTTTATATTTCAAATATGAACTTATAAAAAAAACATTCCACATATTAGATAACTTTCTAGTGAAATAATCATTGAAAAGAAAACATAACTCAATACCATTAGAATAAATCAGATAAACATTTTTGTTAGGATGTTTTCAGATCTTTCCCCATGTCAGGGGAAAGTACCCTCTCCATTTTCCCCATATGGATTTTCCTCTTTCGGGTCACAGTGAATGACTGGCAATAAACACATAGGGGTAAAATACTATATAGGGTAACATATGTGGTAACGACACCTAGGGTAAGATAGTAACAAAATAGTAACGACACCTAGGGTAAGATAATAACAAAATAGTTACGACACCTAGGGTAAGATAGTAACAAAATAGTAACGACACCTAGGGTAAGATAATAACCAAATAGTTACGACACCTAGGGTAAGATAGTAACAAAATAGTAACGACACCTAGGGTAAGATAGTAACAAAATAGTTACGACACCTAGGGTAAGAGAGTAACAAAATAGTAACGACACCTTGGGTAAGATAGTAACAAAATAGTAACGACACCTAGGGTAAGGTAGTAACAAAATAGTTACGACACCTAGGGTAAGATAGTAACAAAATAGTAACGACACCTAGGGTAAGATAGTAACAAAATAGTAACGACACCTAGGGTAAGATAGTAACAAAATAGTTACGACACCTAGGGTAAGATAGTATAGTGTATTTATCTATTGAATATTTTTTCAGAGTTACTAATGTCACTTTTCCCAAAAAGAAACTTTACTAATTGTAATACTTGTAAATAGTTTACAATAGGTCATTTTTACATACATTGGATTTTTCCATGGTTAATTATATAGTGATATCTGGCAAGAATTTATAAGTGCAAAATTTGAATGATTTTCTATTTTTTTAACTATAGACGTACAATTTTAAATAATTTATTTGCGAATGAAGATATGAGTTTTAAATGTTTTTTCCTGCATACTTATTTCTATGTAATTTGTATATTTTTCTTAATTAATTCGTAAAAAATATTCGAAGTACTTTTATGCAGAGATATAATTTTCTCTATAAAAATATGTATAACTGGATTACGTGCACTCGGTAGAGCGCATACCTTCGCCACCGCTTATAAATGACCTTGACCATCAAATAATACTTGAGTTATAAATGACCTTGACTTCAACCTTTGACCTGTTCGCTCCCATAATCTGATAACTGGATTATGACCAATCGCCCCAATAAACTTCATTCAATTTGGTGGAATACTTTTTGAGTTATTTAGGTTTAAATGACCTTGACCTTTGACCATATCGCTCCCACAATTCTACCAGATGGTCCTGGACATTGAGCAATCGTTCCATCAAATTTCACGAAATTTGGTGGAATAGTTTTTGAGTTATAATGACTTTGACCTTTGACCGGATCTCTCCTTAAATTTCACCAGCTGGTTCCTCGACAAGGACCAATCGTCCCACTAAGTTTCATGCAATTTGGTAGAACACTTTTTGAGTTATGCGAATAACAAGATGATAAATAAATACCAGGTAAAATATAACCTTCTGCATATTTGCGAAGGTAAAAATCTAAGTATACTCTATAGTCTATATCCTTTGAGATAAATTTTATACAGGGTGCGGAGAAAGTCCCCAATCATATAAAAATGTTAATTTAATAAGTTGTGATGGATGAAATAAAACAAAACTTATCACACAATACCTCAATAAACCCATCAGTTCTACCAATTACTTTTCAATATGACCACCATTGGCGGCGATTACTCTCTCGAGTCTACCTCTGAAGCTCTTTACTGCGGCACGGAACGTTTCTTGGGGAATTTTGGACCATGCATGGTCGCTCGAGGGACTTTTTCAGAGTATCCATACTATCATGAGCTGTAGCGCACGCTTCCTTCTCCAAGATGGACCACACACAAAAGTCCAGAGGGTTCAGGTCTGGCGATGAAGGAGGCCACAATTCCTTCCTCCAAAACGCAGGAAAGTGACGCTCACACCAATCCAGAGTTTTGTTCGCTGTGTGCGAGCGCACCGTCCTGTTGAAATGTAAAAGGCCAGTCCTTGAAGTGCTTCTTCATCTCGACTTGTCCTGGAGTGAAAATATCCCCAATATACGATTTTGCGTTAACTTTAGCGCCTTCCTTGACGAAAATGAGAGGAGATCTCCAACTCTCAGAGATGACAGCCCAAACCATCACAGAGGCAGGCTTTTGGCGACGGAAAACAGTCTTTACGGATGGAGAGATATACTGTCAGCACTTTTTGCCAAAATTCTGTCGTTCTGGGAGTTCAATTTGGCCTACACAGTGATCATTTTCTCGTCCGAAAAAACGATCTCACCAGCCTGCGTGCCCTCCATCTTTCATTGCATTCAAAAGAATCTTTGATCTGTCCAGCCTCTTCTGTTTCTGCAAGTCCGTGAGCTGTTGCATGTTGGTCATTTTGAAGAGAGACAACTTGAGGTCTTCTTTGACGATGGTTCTCACACTTTTTTCGTCGATATCCAAACTCTTAGCCATCTTTCTCATGCTTCGCTTGGAGTTCCTCCTTATCCGCTCCCTAATGGCTTTGATTTTGGTTGGAGTGCTTGCAGTGCGAGGTCGTCCACACCTGGGTCGATCACCTGTTGTCTCCAGTTCTTGGTAGCGTTTAACAGCATCCTTAACAGTCAATTTCGGTGCTTTTAATATCTTAACAATCTCTGGGTTTGTCTTCCCCGCGCAGTGTAGCTGAATAATAGCCTCACGTTGACTCATTTTTACAAAAGACAATGTAAATTTATCAAAATTTAGACTTGGAACATTAAAGTATATGACTATAGCTAGGTAGAGAATGAGATATAAATGGATAAATATAGTAAATAAATAACATCTTTAATTTAAAAAATAAAATTTGATCGGGGACTTTCTTCGCACCTTGTATTAAAGGGGAGTTTACACGGGCACACATGTGTGCCACTGCTGTGTGTTCAGTGCTCTCGACAAACACTTTTTGAGTGTGGCACACAAAAAATGCGATCGCTCCAGGAGCGAATGCAATGTGTGCCACAGCTGTGTTCCAAAGCAATATATGAAGCGTGTAATTGAGTTACAGCTAAAATAGTTTAGTAGTTTTGATAGGTATTAGTATTGGTGGGTTAAATACAGTTTTTTAACAAAAGGGTAAAAGGATATATTCACGAGAATATATCCTGACAAGTTAAAGCCTGTAAAACAGCAGTACCTAAATATTTGGAAATTAGAAATTAATTCTACAGAAAAGTAGATAAAACTTTTACTAAGCAAAACATCATTTAAATTTTAATTTAATAAAAAAAATTGTAAAAATATTCAATTCAATTATCATATTACAGTGTCTGAATACAGTGAAACTCCTGAGTAATGAAGTATATGTTCCTCCATAACTCAGAGCCACTTCATATTTTTGGTGCACTATAGATAGTTTTCTATGATTAAAATCTTAAGAAAACCATGGTTATTGAGGGATAACTTGAACGCAATTCTTGAAGTATATTACTTGTATCTCATAATTCAGGTCCTTCATTTATACTCCAGTGTTTCCTAACTCAGGAAATTTACTCTATTAGGTACCTAAGTAATATATTATAGAAGGGAATATTTGAACAATATTTATAACATCTACCATAGGATATTAGTCACCAACACGTATCGAAACTGAACCACAGGCAACTGCGTGACACTCAGCAGTGCGTGCACAAAGTAAACGTGTAAACACTTTACTGGAAAACAGTGCCACACACTGCGTTCGAGAAGCAATTTGGGCACACACCAGTGCCACACTTGTGTGCCCGTGTAAACCCCGCTTTAGGATGTGTTGAGTATTATAATAAATAATTCTTTAATTACTATTTTATTATTACTATTGGTACAGGGGTTACACAAACAATGAAAACACCTAACATATAAGCAATCTTTCAATATAGATTATACAGGGTGTCCCAAAAAAAAACGATACCCAAATTTCAGGCTGTAATTCAAAAGCTATTAAACTTACAAAAAATTTGAAAATCACGTTTTGTTTATTAACATTTTTTCAATATCTGTACAAAATTTTAGATCAATATATCCAACCGTTTTTTTTACACAGTATTTTTAGTGACTGATACCAAAAACTAGTTTGCGCAGTTTTGGTTTAACTTCGAATTTTAGGATATTAAAACCATGTTTTTAATAACTTTCAACAGTTTATTAAAATCATTTATTAAAAAAGAGTTATTATAACAATGAAAGGTGTTTATTATTATGCAACTGAAAAAAAATCCAACTGTTCCTCCTCTTAATCGTTTCAGGCGATCTGGTGGGCCATACAGTACGATGATTCAGGGCGATAATTCGTATTGCCGAATAGCTCATTTAGTTTTACCCTTACAGAAGCATCTCTGAACCCGTCCTGAACTAACCAGGTTCGATTGATTCTGTTTCCAAGTATTTCTCGAAGTCTTGGAACGATTCTATCATTTATTATATCAAGGTATTTATCTCCATTTAAATTATTTTTGTAAAAATAAGGACAGACGATACGGCCAAGTCCGCCATTGCTACCTAGTCCAATCCACACACAGACTTTCTTTCACGAAATTCTTACGTCAAAGTTGAAAGTAGAAGGTTGGTTCTTCGATGCATATGTGCGAATGTTATGATTATTTATTTTGCCATTCAAAGGAAAAGCGGTCTCATCACCAACCACATTATCGTCCACAAACCGGACATTTCTCTGCTAAAAACCAATGAGTAAAATTCAGCCACCGAGGAAGATCGGTATCAGGGTGTTTGTTTCGCTCGTGCATCTTGTAAGGATTTTAATTCAAATTTAAGGTTACAATTCTGTTGAATGTAGATATAGTAGCATCTAATCCACTTTTTATTATAGTGATTTGCGAATTTTCTGTAAGTGCTTCTTGAACAATTCAAACTGTGAAATAAGTGATTAACTGAAAGTGCGCAAGCAGGTTTTTTGTATCGGTCACTAAAAATACAGCTAAAAGAAGATGGTTGAATTGATTCATCTAAAATTTTGTACAGAGATAAAAAAGATGTTGAGAAACAAAATTTGTTTTTCCAATTTTTTGTAAGTTTAATAGTTTTTGAATTACAGCTTTTGGAATTTGGGTATCGTTTTTTTTGGGACACCCTGTATAGACAAGTAAGGCTCGACATATTTTAATTTAATTTGGTTTAGTTAAAAAATACCGTATTTAAATCTTTTTTTCACAGATATTTAGAGAATTGGTTAAAACCTTATAAAAATGGCAGATATCTCGCACTTACAAAAAGCCGAATTATCAATTGGTGGTCGTTTGGAAGGCGCTAGTGTATGTGAATAGAAACTGTCCAAACGTTTGGTGTTACAAGAGGTACTGTCTCAAAAGTAATGACTTCCTTTGAAAAAGAAGGAAAAACGTTCACAGCAAAGCACATGTCTGGATGAAAGTTAAAGTTGTCTGAGAGAGACCCTCAGACTCTTAATCGAATTGTTAGAAAGAATTTAGGCTCCTAAAATCACTGCAGAGCTCAATGAACACCTGCAGAACACAGTTTGCACAAAAACTGTTCGTTAGGGAGCTGCACAAATATGGACCTCACGGAATATTTATAAAATGTTACTATATTTCATAGTTCAACTCCTGTATTTTAATTGGTATGTAGGGAATAGGAAATAGAATAGGAATATATATAATATGGGTATAATTTTAATCGTGAATGAGATATTGTATTGTAGTGAATATTATTAAAAGATGTCTGTTGTTTATATAAAAATGTATATATTATTTATGGATGTATAATAATTATATGATTATTATATAAAAGATTTTTCATCAGAAATATATTTTGATAAAAAATATTTTATATCCAAATTGATTTTTTAAATAGTCATAGACGATGACATTGTTCACATACAAATGATAATAAATTAATATGATTAACTTCTAAGAAGAACATTTAACGCTACATATCACTGTATACAAATTCTTTCTTTTATTTAAATAACGGTTAACGTCATATTTTTTACCTTCCTAATCGTCTTGCATATTTTTATTTATTATTTCCTGTATTTTAAGCTTCTCTATTGTGTAATGCCTAGATGATTTCATTAATATGTACTAAATATATACAAATAATATATCAGAGCAGCAAAAAGGACGGCCGAAATTTTCCCTGCCTTAACATTATATTAATATTATATTTAATTTTACAAATATTATTATAGTTCATTAATTGTACAAATATCCTATTTCAATAATTTTACAAATATCATATTTAATTAATTTTACAAATATCATATGCATATAAATTTATTTCTTCTTTCCTTTTTAATTTCTTTGTATTTTTTATTTTCGATATCAATTATAACGCCAGAGATTTCCAAGAGCATGACTTGCAATTTCTACTCTGTTCTGCGGTAATTTTTATACACTAATAAAATAAACAAAAATTTCGCTAAACCAAATAAGATAATTTCAGTAAATCCCCTAAAACTTTCGCGATAATACAGGTTAGTTCAGCTGATTTACCAACAAATCTATTAAAATTAATTATAGTCAATACATATCAGTTGCCTATAATTATTCACTTTATTTAGTCTGTAAGCACCCGTTATTAAACTGTAAATGTTTTTTATAGGGGGTACTGAGTACGTTTGAATATTAAAGATACAGGAACTATATTGAATAAAATTAAAATGAGATTCAAACGTTTTGTGGGGTTTTTCAATCAAAAAAATAATAGGAAAATAAACTCAACTGTTTAGAGTTTAAACTTTAGAGTAAGGGTAAATTCCACGTTATCAGACAGTTCCACATTTTCGATTATGTAAGAAGAACTAAAATTATTGTTATTTAATTTAAATTTGTATCCATGATACCTGCATATATCATTGATATCAATTGAAATTAAATAATAATTATTATATAATTTTTCCTCATATGACCGAAGTTGTGAAACTGACCGATAGGTAATTCGTAACTTATCCCATATAATGTTTTCTTATATGTTCGAAAATGTAGAACTGTCCGATAACTCGAAACTTACCCAATTACAATGAACCTATATATTGATAGTATCTTATTATTATGAGGTAACAATGGTATGTACCTAATACAGAAAAAATGAGTTCCTGTATTATAAAACATATCTTCTATTTATATGAAATTTGCACTTTATTTACAAATTTTACGCAAGGTACCTACCTACTTACCTATGTAGCATAACGAAATAGGCAGGAACAAAATGTTATAATTTGATGGATATTTCCACTATAATCCCAGTGTCCAAACTATAATCAGGCACGCCCTATAACTACACATAGCAGTGACAGTTATAGTGACTATAATGAATTTCTCAAGAAATCTATATTTCCTAACTGTAACAGGTAGGTAGGTATAAATTCTTAGCAAGCGCAGAGCTAACACGGAAGCGTTTCCTTCTGAGACGTAAGATAGTAATGACCTTCTAGCGAATGCATAACGGGGTCTAGGAACAAAAGCTGCCGTCGCGAACAAAAATTAGTTTACATCATGAGTTTGTCATGATATTTCCTTCATTACCAGCTATTGTTCTTCACGGTTCTCGATTTAAGGGAAACAACACACGCCACAGTACCTATTTCACTTCTACGCTAAATAATTGTAAAGTAGTTGAAAAGTTTTTTTCTATATTCTAAGAATCATGGTACACTTTTCAAATATTTGAATGTATCAATTATTAGTGATGGTAAATAAACAAATTTTAATTCTATATATTACTTCAAATACGTTGATTAATGCTCCACTTTTGTATTTTGTGCTACAAATTAAATCTGGGTTTTTGAAATATTCTTTCCTGAAATATTCATTACTCAGTAATAAGATATTTTGAAATACATGTGTATTAAAATAACAAAGTTACAAATGTCTCTCAAAAAATATGATACATTTTTAAATTATAGTCAGTCATATGCTATTTTAATATGTTGAATTATTTATAGGTATTTAACTGTTTATAACTAACTGTTCATAAACCATTACCAACTGTTAGTAAACAAATTGGAAGACATATTATGTATTTATTTAGTTACAGTAGTTGGTTCCATCGTAGTGGGATTTTATTAGTAAACACTTGTTTGCATAATAGAACCATATAACTTTTATATCAGTATTAATATATGTGTTTTTAAGTTAGAAACTTCTTAAACTTTAAATATTAAATTAAGTTATATAGGTAACAAAACAATATGCATATATGCATGCTAAAATTGATTCACTTCATTATAATAAAAGAGTCGTTATCTATTTGAATTTCATTTCCTAATTTATATCTTTATTCCATAAAATAACTACAATAATAATTATTATAATATTAATATAATTATATGGTAAGTAGTAAAATGTTATTAATAGTGCCTCAAAATAAAAGACGGTTTTAGAAGATGGTTCTTTTTTTTCTCCACATTGACTAGACAACTCTCAATCATATTATAAGTTTTTTAGTGCTTTAATTAATGAAGCTAATGTTTCTTTTCTTTTTGCTGCAAACCCAACAAAAAAAATTTAAGACGATATTTTTTCCATTAAAAACAAGAATCATGAAATTTGGTAGCATACATTTAATTTTATATGGTTTATAAAAATTATAACTAAAACCGTACAAAAGCCATTTTACTTCCGACTTGCTAAATTTTCAGTCCAAAGTAAAAGAATGTACACCGTTTGTTTTGAATGTCACCAAAGTATAGGTATAATCAATCCAATATTCGTGCAAATTGTAAAGGTATAAAAGTAGTAGGTAGTACCTACTTATTATAGAAACGTTTCTATACTTTAGGAGATCATTTACAGCCTAAATTCTATAAACAAATGCCAGACATGGAATATATTTGTTTATAGAATTCAAAACAAAGAGTGTAGTACAAATTTCTTCTTCAGCGTCATATTGGTGTAATCATAGTAAATAGATGTTTAATAGTGTTTCGTGCAATTGTTATACACGTAACACAGAGTATGTATGAAAAACATATATACTGAGTCGAATTTTATGCGTTTGCAGATCACTTATCCCAGACCAAATTATATTCTATATGCAATATGTATTATGCAATAAACTCGATCATCTTTCTCCAAAGCCAAGAGAGGACCTATATTTGAAAATAAAATATTTTAATTTAGTATTTCGAACATATATATTTGTTATATCTAAATTAAATTTTCATAAAGTGTCGGACAAAATTCAAATCTGCTCTATTAATTGTAGCTATACCTATTAACCTAACTACCTACCAATAAACATATAACATAGGTATATTATTAAAGTTAAGGATAACATAGGTGATATGATGACTGATATTTTGATAATATATTGGATACAATTATTGGTGCTACAATTACTCAAGCGACCTTAATAAATCTGCTATAATTATAGATGGAATGAATTTTATTGAAATCACTAGTATATATTACTATTAGTATTATATTAATCAATCAAGGTATATAATAGTAATTAGAGTTATTATGTTATCTTAAAAAGAGATATCTGCATTCTGCATATGTAAAAAAATAAAATAAAGTGTTTACGTGTATCCAAAATAAGATAAGCCTAGTCATAGTAAATAAATAGTAAAGTATGCTAAGTAGGCTACAATATTGGAACATCCGAAAATACTACATAGACGTGGCTGCGATTAAAACGAGTGACGTCACACAAGTTGTTTCCAAATAAGAAATGTTATTATTCAGTTAAATGTGCATTTTCATGAGAATTAACTTAAATACAATTTTGTTTTTTATCACGTTTTACACTCCATTCACTTATAATATTCAACCTAATAGCCTTCAAACTCTCCAGTAGAGTAAAGGTGACTGAAGAATCTAAGATACATTTGCATTTATCTGATTAAATAAGAATCTTTTATTGAAAATGTCATTCGTCAAATTGTCCTTAAAATAACATTTTACTGGAAGCAATCAAGTTTATATATCAGATAATGGTCATTCAAGTGCTCATTTGTAGGTACAATAGGTTACTAGAATATGAAAACTCTTTGGTTACTTATAGCAAAGATATTATACTACAACAATATACACTACTCTCGACAATTTCTGTTTTAAAAAAGCGCCATCTGGATTTGAAAGCGGGTACTAGAAAAACAACAGCATTTGGTTTGTTTAATAATATTTTAACTTTTATTTCATTCATTAATGAAGATTATTTTTCTGAAAGTTAAGCTTTACATCGGTAGAATAGATACAGCTAAATAAAATATAAACGAAGAGATGATCAACACCAAATGTTATTGTTCCTCTAGTTCCCGCTTTCAAATCCAGATGGCGCTTTTTAAAACAGAAAATGTCGAGAGTAGTGTATCAATTGTTGTAGTATAATATATCTTAATTGTTACTAGGTACCAACTTACATTTTACAAGTTTGCTAATAAGCCAAGTTATAAGTGTCAGCCTGGTATTAAATATCTAAAAGTTATCAAGGTACCTACTGGAAGCTAACCAAACATACTGTTTATTGACATATTCCATCTATTTATTTGCTGCATCTATATAATTCTCAATTTGACATTACTTCGTCTGATTTTGTGTTACGGCATTTGTTTACATAGTTTCAGAAGACCGGATCATCGCATCAAGTTTACCGTCAATGAATTTGAAACGTAGTAGGGGAAAGTCCCCATTTATCGGCCACTTAAGAGGTTTCCTTCAAAACTATTATTATTGTTTAACTCTCCTCTCTACTAATGCATATGCGACAGAACCAACTAAAAGATGAAATTCAAATCTTTTAAACCATATAAAGTACTATGCAATTACTTTAGTATAAATTAATCTACATTGAATCAAATATTATATCTGAAAAACTCCAAATATCGACATGTTTAAACCAAATATCGTCATAATGTTATTACCCATTTATCGTCATGCGTCGATACATGGGTGATATCGTCCACAGAATAAAATTTTCATTGAACAGCTTGCAGGATGGGGGAAAATCAGATAGAATGGGGAAAATCCAGTAGAATGGGGAAAATCAGGTAGAATGGAGGAAAATCCAGTAGAATGGGGAAAATCAGGTAGAATGGAGGAAAATCAGGTAGAATGGAGGAAAATTGGATATAATTGGGAAAATTATGTAGAATACAGGGAAAATTAGGTAGAATGCAGGGAAAATCAGGTAGAATGGAGGAAAATCAGGTAGAATGGAGGGAAATTAGGTAAAATGGGGGAAAATTTGGTAGAATTGGGAAAATTAGGTAGAATGGGGAAAAATAAGGTAGAATTGAGAAAATTAGGTAGAATGGGGGAAAATCAGGTAGAATGGGGGATAATTAGATTGAATTGGGGAAAATCAGGTGGAATTGAGAAAATTAGGTAGAGTGGGGGAAATTAGGTAGAATGGAGGAAAATCAGGTTGGAATGGGGAAAAATCAGGTAGAATGAGGGAAAAATTGTCTTAGTAGGGGAAATGATGCCAGAATGGAGAAATTATTGATTGCAGCTATAGTAGGGGGTTTAACGTCTGCTTCGGAACCAAAGGCCATATATCGCTGATGTCAAATAAAATTGAATGCAAGGGACTCGAAGAAGCAGTCAGAAAGAAAAGTGGCTTCATGAACAAAGTCACCTACCACCGTCAGTGACAAAGCTCATGGATGTAGGAAAGCTACTCAGTGAATGCAGTCCCTTACCAAGGAATGTGACGAAAATGGTCACTCTGGGCCCTGAACTGTTGTAATTTGGATCATGAAATATTTTCCCCATTTTATCCAAGTAAATCTTTTGTAACGCTACTAACAGTTTTAGAGGGTAGCCCTGGGTTTATGTTCTTCAACTACGAGGGCTTAGTTTTTGTGTTAGGTAGACTCATTGGTTTCATTTACTATCACCTCTTCATCTTCCTCTTCGATCTGTGAGTACAATCACCGGATATACCGTATACGTATACTTCTTCGTCACATTTTTGATACGTGACTACATTCACGGAGTAGCTTTACTGCATCCATGAGCAAGACACCGACAGGTGGTATTTGACTTTGCTCATGAATCTCATCTTAATAAATTTATATTTTGAAGTCAGTGAATTCGCATCCGATTCTTCAGCAGACGTTAAAACCCCTACATAAGTAATTAATCAAAGCGACTATATTTTTAATTTTCTTCTCATTAAATTATCTTGAGTATAACAATAGTGTTTCGTACTATTGGGTCACACAGAGTATTAAAAACTTCAAAAAGAATGAAAAATATGTAGTAAACTTTATTTTAAGCGGTTTATTTAACATATTCAAAGTTTTCCCGGACACTGGAAATGGCATTTAAGATAATATGATGGATTAACAATAATTAATTTATGATATGAATAATTTCAGCTGAAATCAATTTATTTTGAGAGGAAAAAGATTTAGAAAACCACAATCGTATCGAAATTTTGATAGATCACGTTGTTTGTTTTTCCAAATGGATGAAGTTCACAAAATATATATCATCGTAAACTGTGTGAATAAAAATTAACCGAATCTCAGAGAAATGTAAACACTAAACTATCTACTAAATGATTTTAAGATAAATATCAGCTTTATATTAATTATTAAAATCACACGCAGATGTGCAAACATTCTTTGGATAACGTGTATTATGTATGGCAATACAACAACATGATATGACGTCTAAAACTTGTGAAATTTTGTACGTTTTATCAAATTAGATGACACTTTTTCCAATTAAATCAAATTATATTTTTTACTAATCATTATTTAGATGAACAAGGTATATTGAATAGTATAATCAACTATTCTGATTCTATTATATATGTATAGGTTCCCCCCTCTAATTACCCCCCCCCCCCCCCGCTTACCACCCTAATTAATTTCTTTTGGTCGATAAATGGGTAAAAGCTATTTAAACATAGAAAATTGTATAAATATTGAGAATTAATATATTTACTAACCATGAAACTGTTTTAAAACAACTATTGCGAAATTGATCAAAATACCATTTATCGTCACCCCATGACGATAAATGGAAAATCCTCTTTATTGATACCCAAATATCGACACATCGATTTATTTTAAATATTGATGACTAAATTAATTTCTGATTTTATATTTAAGAAATGCAATTAAACGTAAGTAAAATTGTATGAACGTTATTTTGAAAAAAAATTATTTGAAGCGTAAAATCGCGCATAACAAATTCTCTATACCTAATCAATTTCGGTAGGTTTGTCCTGAATGTACCGTATCGTCATACATCTCATCAGTTAAACTGACACTCTGATTGTAATTTTAAATGAAATTACTTACATTTTTGTAACAATAACAAAAATATATGGAGACATCGTTTTGTAAAATACCTAAACCATAGAAATGTTTCTAAGTCTTGTTATTGACGAAAATAACTGAAACGTGACGATAAATGGAGAGGGACGATACAAGGAGCCCTTACCCTATACTTCTCTATCTATTTACTATGGGCCTAGTCATATCATTATTCATTTTATTCGAGCTATTACTTATATAATTTGATCTACATTTGTTAATTCTTCTCAAAAGCAGAGCACTTCCAATTGATCATATGAAGCCTATTTATTTATCCATTTCAATAATTCAATGAGACACAATATTTTTTCCCGTCAACGATCAATATGTTGACACCGTTCAATATGGAACAGCTGTTTCAGAAAGTGAAATATGTTTATTCAATAGTTCTAGGGTAACTTCTAAATCTTTTTAGGGTATTTTGAATAGCAAACGTGAACAAACTTTATGGCACCGTATTTTAACAGCCGGTTCTTATAAACATTTCAAACGTTTTTAATTAAGCATATTTTGTAGTCGAGCCCGTGCCATTGCGTATTAACGTACACACGCATATACGTGACTCTACTCGCAATCTTAACAAGGCATTACCTAGGTAGGGAGATTATAAGTTCAAAATTTCAATGGCTCCTACCGCACAAGCTCCACAGCTGAAAGCTAAAGTTGAAGACAGAGGAGTAAATGCCATTCTTTTGGGTCCACCAGGTGCTGGCAAGGGAACTCAGGTTTGTCATTTTTTACTAAAAAGTAAGAATACATTTAATATTGTTTCAATTTCTTGCTTTTGAACGGTCACAGTTTTGGTAAATTTGTATTACCTATTTAATTGTATAAACTATAAACCATGTTCAGTCTCAGAGACTATAAATGTAAGCCAATTTTTGAGCCAAAATTTCACTAGAATTCTGAGCCAAGCCAAAATTAACATTGGAACATAGGAATTAATTCAAAATTTAAAGCCAATTAGACATATCTGAGGTTTGACCATTTGATATCTACGCCAATTAATTGGCTTTAACTGTCATAGGGTCACGCAGGTAAATTGTGGGCGGTGGCCCTTTAATTTATAATTGCGGCACTCTCAAGAGAGTCTCTGAAACATTCTGAACCGAATTTACATTAAAATGGTTGCATTGCTATCAAAAGAAGCGCAGTGCATGCTAGGTATAATTTATTAATTTAAGTTTTTAACGTGTGTTTTGAATGTATGATGTTTCTGTTGTGTGTTGTAAGAGGCCGTAGTTAGTCAGTGTGCCGCAATTTACCTGCGTGAACCCCAAGTAAAATAGTATGTCTCATAAACTCGCCATTTGTCTCTCCAGCTCTCTCCAAAATTCAACAAATTCTCTCCAAAATGATCAAATTTTCATAAATTCTCTCCAAAATAACATTGTAGCATAGGAGAAAAATAGATAAAACTCCCCATTTGCAATTGAAGGGCTCAAAAATAACTGTCACAAACTCGCCATTAAAATGGCGAGTTTGGACATGCTTTATTACTTGGCGTGAACCTACTCTGTAACATCATCAAACATTGTGTATAAACAGTACAAGTACATGGTAGGTTAAATCAAATAATTTCATTAATTTATATCAATAGACAGTAATCTAATTTATCTACCTAACTAGATTGTAAATTTGTGCTTTAGGTCCCCCAGTCTGTATTTGGTGCATAAAATTCCATTTATTCCACTGACTTTTTCAAAAAGCTGAAAAAAATCCACCATATATTTCCAGTAATTTGGCTGATCCACCAATATTTGCCCCTTTTTCCACTGAAAATTAATGGTAACATAGAAATAAATAGCTAAAAATCCACCGACTTTGCCAGAATATTATTTTCAAAGGGGGAAAAATTCCACCAACATGTCGGTGATATTTACCATGCAATACAGACTGGTAGGTCTCCCACCGATTTTCTTCCAGTCTGCAGAATATGGAACATTTTTCCAAGACTCTGCGGGAGTTTTTGATTGAATTTTCAGAAATTTGAGATCTCTGCGGGAGATCTTGAATCAATTCCTATGTTACCAATAATTTAGCTGTGGGAGATTTTGAATCAATTCCTATGTTACCTTTAATTTAGCTGCGGGAGATTCTGAATCTGCTACTGAGAGTCAGAGAGGAACTGTCTTTCAAATTCAAATCTCTGCGGGAGAATAGACCCATTCTGCAGACTGGCCGATTTTCGATATTTTGACAAGAATACCATTTGTTATGCAAATGCTCTGTTTTCGAGATATAGCGCAATTAGGTTTCCGATAGGTTAGGTTAGTTTGGGGGTCTGGAAAGGTATATTAACATCACAAATAAGTATATCACCATAATATTGGGGGCGTGCTGCCCCCTGAACCCCCCTGCAAAGTCATTAAACAATCATGATGTGTGCAGTACAACAAACTAGACTCTAGAGGATACAGTGAACAACATTAACAGTTTCATGACACCAAGACAAGATTTAGGTCACAAAAATCTAAAAGGCAGGAAGCCTTGTGTTTTCTTCAAACTTAATGTTATTCCTACCAAAAACTTAATTGTGCTATATCTCAAAAACGGAGCATTTGCACAACAAATGGTATTTTCCTGAAAAAAGTCTTAAAATGGCACCTTTGACCTATACAATAGCTAACTGTCAAAATATTGAAAATCGTAGGGGGACATAAAGCACAAATTTACCAACTAGACTGCTATTTGGTATTAATTATACCTATATCAGTATTTCTGAACTCTTATTTGCAATTGCAGGAGTGAGATTTATTAAATATGCAGCATTGGGCATTCCAATAAAATTTGAACAAAATAACAAGAAAGGACGTATCGGATTATTTCAAATTTCCACTCTCATCAGCAAATTGAATCACTTGAACTGAATTGCTGTCTGTCGTCTGAAATGAATTGGGTATTTTTTGCAAGTTTGCAGCCTGGCGTCTGCAAAGTGTGACAAATCTGTCTCCGACTCTCCTAAGATTTTATTTTGAGAATAATTTGTCTGAAGATTTGAATTTCCAAATCTGTGTCTGAAATGTTAAAAATGACAAGAATTCTCAAAAATGACTCCAATAATTTATAATTACATGTAAATAAATGATGTAATTTGTAAACACAGGAACTAATTAGGAAATTTTCTCAAAGATTTTGCAAAAATATTTTTTCCCTCACATTTTTGGAGACTGGAGACATAGATGTGACCACTCTGGAAAATACCTTAGGCTAACAGATGAATTTTAGAGGTTAAATGCTGCGTATTATACAGTTCCCATTAATTTATTACTATATTTTAAGGTTTGCTAAACTCCAACAGAGTAATTAATCCATCGGGAAAGACAACTTTTTCCAGACTGGGTAACTTAGGAATTAATTTGAAATCTCTCTTGCCTCATGCAGTGGAGATTTCTAAATTTGGGTATAACATTTGTCTCTGTCTCTGACCACTCTGGAGAAAATTGTCTTTTCTGATGAATTTGTTGGAGTTTAGCAAACCTTGAAATACAGTAATAAATTAATGGGAACAGTATAATTTGTAGCATTTAGCCTCTAAAATTCATTTGTTAGACTAAGATAATTTCTAGTTTGGGTCTCTTAGTCATTGAAAAATGTTACATATTCTGCAATCTGCAGAGGGGCCATGTTTCAAAGTGTTGCACCAATGCACAGCCAGAGGCCAGGGTGGAAAACTCAAATTCTGACAGTTACTCATGAATACTCAACTGCGGAGTTTATTAATGTTCAACACCCTGCTCAGTATTAGTAAAGAATGTATAGCATGCAGTGTTCAATTTTTTTAAATATTATGAAATATATAACTTATTTTTACATAGTTAAAAGAAATAATGCATAGTTTTTGAAGTCTTCAGAGTTCAAGAGTTGTCTTTAAGATAACTTGATAGTTCTCACATAGTTGATTTTGAATCTCTAAACAGAGTTACTAGTCAATCAGAAGAGAGTAATTTTTCCTGCTGGCCAGAGTGGAAAACTCAAATTTTGACAGACATACAGATTTATTTATGAATACTCAACCATGGAGTTTATTAATGATTAACCATTCTTAGTAATTAGTATTAGTAAATACTAAATCATGTATAGCATGCAGAGTTCAATTTTTTCAAATATTATAGAAGTTATAGCTGATTTTTACATATAGTTAAAAGAAATGTGTAGTTTCTGCTGAGTTGTCTTTAGGATGAGTTATCACAGACACATAGTTGATTTTGAATCTCTAACAGAGTTACTAGTCCATCAGAAGTTATTTTCCACCCTAGATGCACAGTGGCAGGTGCTGCCTTTAAATGCCAGTCTGCCACACTGAAAGAGTGAAACATGAACAGATGAACTTTAACCAGAAGTATGATAATTATTATAGTATAAACTCTTAACACTCATTTCTATTTGGGTTGGCTGTCTTTAAATCTTTATTTTATTCTATTTTAGTAATTTTACCTTGTTCATTTAGTGTAAATCACTGTAAAATCACCTGAAGGCTGGAATGAGAAATATATGAATTTTAGTTTTTGGTTGGTGTCTCATTCTCTGCTTGCAGTTTTGATATGAATATGGCTTATTGTCTGCAAGACTGGCACACTATGAAACTAGCTATTGACAGTTTTTTTTTTTGTTAGGCCTTGCCACTTTACTAACATTTTGAATTTCCAACAGGCTCCACTGCTCAAAGAGAGGTATGGCGTGTGCCATTTGTCTACTGGTGATATGCTCAGGGCAGAAATGTCCTCTGGATCAAAGTTGGGAACAACAATCAAATCCTGTGTAGATGATGGTAAGGTGCACTTATTACTATGCAAATACCTTTTAAAGAGATAAAAAAAAATTGATTAAATGTCCTAGAGGCTTAGAACTTGAGAAAGATCATTTGACTAATTGGTGTTGACTCAACTGCATAATAATTTTGTGTCTGTTATCATAATGCAATTTACTTTCACACCATACTTTTAGAAATATAGTGGATATGTCAAATCTATTGCTATTGCAGATTAGTTATGACTGATACATGCTGCAGCCTGCATCTAGAATATTTAATGAAAAATGATTTTTTTCACAATTTAATTTGGTTATTGAAGAGAACAAATGACACTAAATGCACATCTTAATTTTTAGCAAACTCAAAGAATCTGTTTTATGTGCATAATTCAAACTTCTAAGAAAGTTATTACCTGGGAATCCTATATCTAAAATATCTAGCTATAGGGCCACGATGCACTGGAGCTGCATGTTTTTTACCATGGCTCTCAAGTTTTTTACTTTAAAAAAAACTTTATTTAATTTGAGTAGCTATCAGTAGTAGTAGCTATATTATTATTATTTATTTTTGAGTTACACACTATCTTCAAAAAGAAAAAATATCAAAATTAATTAATGTAGTTTTCAATTATATTATTGCATTAATAATTGACCAGAAATCAACTTTATATATTTTAGTTCTGATTATTTTTTTCTCTTCCAGGCAAATTAGTTGGTGATGACCTGGTCATCGATCTAGTGAAGACTAATCTGAATTTACCAGAATGTAGCCGTGGATTCTTATTGGATGGTTTCCCTCGTACTTTGGCACAGGCTGAAAAGGTGAAGATGAAAACATTTTGATATTTTACTTAGCTGAAAGAAGTCTTTTTGGAAACTGATAATGCAGTCGTTACTTTTAAAATTTGTTCATTTATGATTATAAGAGAGTCTAGTCTCTGTTCATTATATATCTACTTAAATGTGGCAAAGAGTAAAGTATCAATTTTTCACTTTAACAAATGCTACGAAATAGTTACCTTCACATTGATTTCAATAAAACTTAACTTAATTGTGTTCAATTAATATTCAATAAATGAAGCTGCAGTTTCTTTTATATTTTCAATAATGAAATGGATAGTAGGAAACCATTTATGACTTTTAAAACTAATTCTATCCTATCGTTTCAGTTAGATGTGATGTTGGAAGAGCGTAAGCAGAGTCTGGACTCTGTCATAGAATTTGCCATTGATGACAGTTTGTTGATCAAAAGAATCACTGGGCGTCTTTTCCACATTCCCTCAGGAAGGTCTTACCATGATGAGTTCTACCCTCCTAAAGAACACATGAAAGATGATGTAAGCATTATCTCATTGAGCTATTAAAAATTAGTTACATTTTCTTTTATAATTTAGGGTAGCTAAGTTCCAAATAATCAGTCTGTTCCAAATCTTTGGTCATAAGAAAAAATTATATAATTATTTAATTTTTATTTTCATTGTTAATTGTTATCTTTGATACCTGCAGGTATCATAGATACCAATAAAATAAAATGATGATTCTTATGACCGAAGATGTGGAACTGACGGATAATTCGGAACTTACCCCAGTACAATTTAATTTTAAAAACTATTCTAAATCTGTAGAGAATTAGCTATTTATTTCTTTTCTCCTCTCCTCAGATTACTGGTGAGCCTCTAACACGGAGGTCAGATGATAATCCTGAGGCTCTAAAGAAGAGACTGGGACAGTACCACGACAAGACTAAGCCACTCGCAGAGTACTACTCTCGTAAAGGTAATAACTCTAGTTTGGCTAAACATCTCCGGCTGTTCTCATTATGTTGTTGTATCTGCTAATAAATACACTACACATTTTAGTATTCATAATTTCAATTTTTTTATGTTTCTTCAAAAATCATTATAATTGGAGACCAAATTTTCCAGAGACCAAATTTTCCAGAGACCAAATTTTCCAGAGACCAAATTTTCCAGAGACCAAATTTTCCAGAGACCAAATTTTCCAGAGACCAAATTTTCCAGAGACCAAATTTTCCAGAGACCAAATTTTCCAGAGACCAAATCTAATGATTTAAGTTTAGTCAACTGTAGGATTGATTTTTTCATCTGAATAATCTTCAATTCATTCAATACTTTATTACATTTTTCATTGAACGCATATGCTGTGATTTTTAGTTTCACTCACTTTTATAAAAATATTTTAACTATTTTCCAACTTATGTCTGTCATTTTCAAGAATCTAAGACCTAGTTTGAAATTTTTTCAATTTTCTTTCATCCTAAATTTATAATAACTAAAGTTTAGATTGAAAATAACTTTTCTTGATGGCGTAGATTTTAAGATTTTGTTTCGTAGGTAATTCAAATTGTGCAGGAAGTGCTAGGGTTATGCTCTTCAACCAATAGGTCTTAGATTTTTGCGTTAGTTAGACTTCTAGGCTTCGCTTATTATTAGTTACCTCTTTATTTTAGTCAATATCTGATTTTATAGTCTCCGGTGTTGTGCCTTTTTTGTTAAATACAATGGTAAGTGTCAAGTGACTGCTTTCACAGAGTAGCTTTTCTGTATCCATGAGTATTGCCCAGACTGTGGTAGCTTCAATGTTGATGAAGCTACTTTCCTTTCAGATTGTAACAGATTCTTAATATTTGTAATTTCCTTTTAACACCAGTAATATGGGTTCTTGTTCCAAAGCAGATGTTAACCCCCTTTAATTATATTGAAATATAATGGTAATTATTTTTTTGATTCATCTAAATACAATTATAGAAGATTCCCTTGTCCCGTCAGGTCTCCACCACAAAGTTGACGCTTCCAAAGCTGCTCCAGACGTGTTCTCCGCCATTCAGCAGATATTCGAGAGAGCAAAGAGTAAGGACATTGTCATGTTTCTGTGAAGAGAAGGGCACAGGTATTGGTGATACAAACACACGCTCTAACAATCGAGAGGCTCTACTAACCTTTTCCATCTTGCTTTCTTTCTTGAAACGGTTTTGGGTGGTTTAATTTAAATGTGTATTTACATATAAAATTACTATGTGATTTACTCTTAATATTCTAAATGTAGCTATATTACCTAATAGAAGTTATTTTTAAAATTTACATTTTGAATCTTTTTTCTAAACTAAAAGTTGCTCTTCATAATGCTATCTTTTATTCATTCTAGCTACTGTTATGCCTTACTAATGAGTTGACTGTGTTTGTATGACTAAAACCTTCGCCTGCAAATAGATTTGTGAAAATGCGTATTGAATATCCATGATAAATTCTCAATTTATCCCTTTTTATTTTGAATTAAAATTATCGTATAATTGAATTAATTTGAGAATATTAAAATAAATTAACCATGATAAGGGTACTGAAGGGTATCAAAGGATCAAAGGAAGGTCTCCGCATTATGCTAATTTATCAAATCAGTTTTCTAATTTCCTAGCATTTAAAAAAAATTTGACATACCTATTAGCTATACTCAGGTCAAATTCAAAATATCTTTGAAGCTTTGCAATTAATGAAGTTTCTTCTAGAACTGAAATTAGTAAACTGGATATAGATCAGTACGGAAACACTTTTCTTTGACTGTACTATATTTTCCACGCCTATCCTTCCTTGCTTCGTAAATATCTTTGAATTTCCTACTTATCTCTTAACTTGTAAACTAATGAAATTTTTTTTTGTTGCAGGTTTCTCTGAAAGTTTAGGAAAGTGAGAGACTTTTGGGTAAGATGGACAGACGGATGAATCCATTGCCTATGTTTTGTGAAAGGTTGTGTGAGGGTAGGGATAAGTATTACATTGATGATGATATTGAATTGAATCTGTTGTTATTCTACTTGTTAAGCTCAATGATGTATAGATCCATAAATGTTTATTTTAATAAAAGTGTACATGTCTACCCTATTAATTGCTATATGGTAGCAATCACTTTCGTGGACAATTATCTTGTCATGGCTTCGATCTTAAAATATTTTGTACAAGCTTTCTTCAACATGAATATATAATCTTGATATTTTCTTTCGTGGTTTTATTGAGTTAGCTAGTTATAGTGTTGTTATAGTTTTTTGGATTATAGTGTGAATAAATATACATATTTACGATTAACAATTTATTGCCATCTTGTGCGTATATATGTTGTGAAACTTGTGTTATTTGCAAGACTTTCTATTTGTACTCAACCATCATTGCAACACTGGGTTTTCTCAACAGTACAGAAATTTCCCCTCGGGGAAGTTATCCAGCATACCATTCAGTGTAATTATAGAATTTTATATTTCGGAGAGTGGCCATTTCAAATTTATATCGGTATTCTAAGCTCTAGTTTATATTTCTTGTAAAGAAATTTATATAATGATCAACACTTTGGCGCTGTTCGTCATGTTTAATTTGCATAAATAAGCACCACTGAATTTTATTTTTTTCGTAAAAAGAAAAAGTTGCATACAATCATAGTTAATTTAAAACGGTGTTGTATTTACTCAAACTTAGCACAAAAGACTCCTCGCTAGTCATGTGCACTAACTCGTATAATTGTCTGGTCTTTTGTATTCAAATTCGCCTTTTGCTGTTTTCATGCTCTACGAAATTCGGACTAACTGTATGTCTGATATTTGTCACGGAGTTAAAAACTAGGGTGAAAGTGTAGGATAGCGCGAAACTTTCCACTTGCGTTCTCTGAAGATCAGATTCCAAATTGTTTATGGATAATTCACAGTGAATGGACAAATAATGGATATCCTAGACTAGCAAAGCTTCACATTGTTTTCTGTTTGTCTTATTTTAATAGCTTTTTGTAAAAATGAAAGATATCTTGGACTTTTAAAAAGATAAAATTATTGGTGCTAGTATGGCAGGCGCTAGAGTATGTAATAGAAACTCCGAATGATTTAAAGATCCACTACTCTCGACAATTTCTGGATTTGAAAGCGGGAACTAGAGAAACGATAGCATTTGGTGTTTATCATCTCTTCGTTTCTATTTCATTTAGCTGTATCTATTCTATCGATGTAAAACAATTAATTTCCAGAGGAACTGTCTCAAAATCAAGTGGTGAGCCAGTGGCTAACATTTTAACTCATCTTAGGAGGACGCTTTGAATGCACACTATTTTGGGGTCACGTGACTGCTGTGTATAATATTACGTCTATGACTTTAATATTAACACTATGTAATTACTGGAGGTGCTGAATTTTTCTTTCAACATGTGGTACTGGTAGTATAGATACAAAAGATATTCTTGAAATATCTTCAATTGCATTTTGAAGATCATTTATTTTATCTTAATGTTCATTGTGAATAATTTTTATCCCTCTCTTTTGTAATCATAATACCACATTGAAATAAATTCATAATAATAAATGTGTTTGAAAACTTTTAGAATGGTTGCCAATAAATTTAAATTAATGTTAATATAATTAATCATCATTGCAAATTACCAAATGACGGCCAAATCCCCCCATTGCGTCACTCTGGACACTGAAAAAATTGGGCGCACAAGACCCAAGGCTCATATTAATAGAGTTATGATAAGTTACTCTAGAGAGAGGAAGTGTTGCAACGATTGCAAGACACTAAGGAAGACTAGTAAAACCTTATTTTATTTCAGTTATATCATTTCTCCATTAAACGGACGCTAGATTGCCAGTTACGTGACCTAAAAATAAGGATTTTAGCGTCCAGCAAGACGCGATATTATTTTGGCCACTGACTCACCACTTATATACAATAGTCTATAAGCCTTGACAAGACCGCCATGCATCACTGGAACAGCTTTCTCTCTCTAGTTATAAGAATATATACCCTCAGTTCAAAACAGATGACTTCCTTTAAAAGAGAAAGAAAAACGTCCTCAACAAGGCACAGGTCTGGATGAGAGTCCTAATTGCTGTTTATTAGAAACCGTCAGACTCTTAATTGAAATGTGAGAGAAGATTGCTATACCACTGCTTGTTCAGTGGTCAGGAAATAATACCCTTGTTCAATGAGTAGGATTTTTCGATCTAATTCTAACCTCTGTCAATGGTAAGGGTTGTCTTTCTATTTTGGTTGTTGAGCAAGACTTTTTCGATCTTGGTCATCGGTCAATGGATTATACCTATTAATATGACAGAATAATTAATTTTGTCAGTGGTTTAATACTTTAATCAACCTGTGCGACGGTGTCTCAAATTCGGTCAGAAAAGTCGAGCAATGCTCTCGTTGTCGAGGTTGTTGTTCGGAAAATTTTGGAGAGGCAACAGTACCAAGCCACGATCAGTCTTTATTTCAGGTCAAAAGAGTATATTTAATTAAGAGGTTTAACGTAAATGTTTTCGTTTGGTGAAGGAGAAAGATTGTATTTCATAATAAGTTATCATCTACCTAAAAAGCTAAATATACCATAGTATATGAAATGACTTATTTTCATATTATTTTTTCTTGTTTGTTAGCCTGGCGGCTGACTATGGCCTACCAAGACAAGAAGAGGTAAGTTACGAGTGATCGGACAGTTCCTCATTTTCGATTATATAAGAAAAGGAATACAAAAATAATTATTTATAATACTAGTTAGGCTAAATAACTATTGTATTAGTACTAGCTACTTTTTCTCATATGGTCGAAAAAGTAGAACAGTCCGATAACTCGGAACTTAACCTAGGTAACATCCGTGTTTCAGAAAATAATGTGTGGCACTTTATTTAGGCTATTATTCGGGCGACACTGTGATATTGCCAAAAAGTACTTCTAAAACTTAGGAATATGTGTAATCTAATAGCAATTGTAATATTAAGGACTAGGTAGGAAAATAATTGCTCTTTGTTAAAAGTAGCGTAGGTAGGAATAAAAATCTTTTTAGGAATATTATAAGGATTTACCTATATGCAAATAGCTTTAAGATTATTAGCATTTGTTGTAGCTATTAGGGTCTATTAAATTTTTCTTTACCATTTACTATATACCTACCTACCTAATATAAATAACAATGTTGGTGGAAGAAGTACAGGGCTACAGGCTGAAGTGCCTTACAGTGAAAAGTCCAAAGGAAGATTCCTAACTATCCAGTCTGCAGAATATGGAACATTTTTGATTTTTCCAAGACTCTGTGAGAGTTTTTGATTGAATTTTAGAAATTGGAGATCTCTGCGGCCCTGCGGGAGGTCTTTAATTAAATCCTATGTTACCATTAATTTTGCTGTGGTAGATTTTGAATTAATTCCTATCAATCCTATGTTACCATTAAATGATTAATTTAGCTGCAGAAGATTTTGAATTGGCTGCTGAGTCTTGAGAGTCGGAGAGCCAGTCTGCAGAATATGGAACATTTCTCCAAGACTCTCTGCGGGAGTTTTTGTATGAAATTTTAGAAATTGGAGATCTCTGCGGGAGATTTTGAATTAATTCCTATGTTACCATTAATTTAGCTGCGGGAGATTCTGAATCTGCAGCTGAGAGTCGGAGAGTAGGTAGCTCTCTCTCAAATTAAAAGTCTCTGCGGCTGCGGGCCAGTCTGCAGAAACTGGTTAAGTGTTCGTAGAGATCTCTTAATCTGTTCGTAGCAAAATTAATGTAAATATAGGAATTAATTCAGAAGTGTTTGTAGCAAAATTAATGTAAATATAGGAATTAATTCAAAATTGTTCGGAGAGAATATCCCAAATATCTCACATATTCTGCAGACTGGGCTGCGGGAGAAGAGACACATTCTGCAGACTGGTCGGAGAGTAACTCTCTCTCCATTCTGCAGAATGTGTCTCTTCTCCTGCAGAGATTTTAATTTGAGAGACAGTTACTCTCTGATTTTCAATTTTTCAGTAGCAGCTTCAGAATCTCCCGCAGCTAAATTAATGGTAACATAGGAATTAATTCAAAATCTCCCACAGCTAAATTAATGGTAACATAGAAATTAATTCAAGATCTCCTGCAGAGATCTCAAATTTCTAAAATTCAATCAAAAACTCCCGCAGAGAGTCTTGGAAAAATGTTCCATATTCTGCAGACTGGCTCTCTCTCAAAAATCAAAATAAAATCTCTGCGGGGGAAAAGACTTATTCTGCAGACTGGCCAAGTAAAATAGTATGTCTCATAAACTCGCCATTTGTCTCTCCAGCTCTCTCCAAAATTCAACAAATTCTCTCCAAAATGATCAAATTTTCATAAATTCTCTCCAAAATAACATTGTAGCATAGGAGAAAAATAGATAAAACTCGCCATTTGCATTTGAAGGGCTCAAAATAACTGTCACAAACTCGCCATTAAAATGGCGAGTTTGGACATGCTTTATTACTTGGCAGACTGGCTAACTATGGTCTATGAGGGACTCAGTGGGAGGGGAATCTTCCCAGTCTACAGAATATGGAACATTTTTCTAAGACTCTCTGCGGGAGTTTTTGATTGAATTTTAGAAAATGCCAAATGGAGATCTCTGCGGGAGATCATGAATTAATTCCTCCATGTTTTAAAGTGAGGCAGGAAAGTCGCCAGTTTAGTATGATACATTTAAGATACTTTAAAGGAGAAATTTGGCTTCCAAGTGAAGATTTCACACTTGGAAACATCCTTATACTTCATGCCTGATGCATGTGTATCTCTTGAGACTATTTTAGGATAGATTTACTTGTTATTTACAGGTTTTTCAATTTATTTAACCCCTCAAAAGTTGCCAATATACTGGCGACTTTGTCCATGCTTTAAAACATGGTAATTCCTATCTTGCCATTAATTTTGCTGCGGGAGATTCTGAATCTGCTGCTGCGAGTCAGAGAATAACTCTCGCTCAAAATAAAATCTCTGCGGGAGAAGAGACACATTCTGCAGACTGGGAATCTTCCATCTCCTCTGTAAGACAATTGTACCTTGACTAAAGTGCAATCTGAAACATGGAATACATGTGATAGGGCATGATTAGATAGAAGTTACTAACTGGGAATTTCTTACCACTAACCAGCAAATAAGTAATTATATGATGCTGATGTTTATTTTGTAATTTCAGGAGTGACCGTGCCAGTATGTACCTATTTGGTGCACAAAATTCCACTGACTTTTTCAAAAAGCTGAAAAAATCCTCCATAAATTTCCAGTAGTTTGGCTGATCCACCAACATTTTACCCATTTTTCCACCGAAAATTAATGGTAACACTAACATAGGATTAAATAGCTAACAATCCACCGAGTCACCGACTGCCAGAATATTATTTTCAATTGAGAAAAATTCCACCGACAAGTCGGTGGAATTTACAATCACTGTGAATATTAATAATAACAAATGATGGTTGTTTTAACCCATCCATCACTGTGAATATTAATAATAACAAATGATGGTTGTTTTAACCCTTCACTGTGAATATTAATGATAACAAATGATTGTTGTTTTAACCCTTCACTGTGAATATTAATAATAACAAATGATGGTTGTTTTAACCCTTCACTGTGAATATTAATAATAACAAATGATGATTGTTTTAACCCATCACTGTGAATATTAATAATAACAAATGATTGTTGTTTTAACCCTTCACTGTGAATATTAATAATAACAAATGATGATTGTTTTAACCCTTCGCTGTGAATATTAATAATAACAAATGATGGTTGTTTTAACCCTTCACTGTGAATGAATACCAAATGAATATCAAATGAAAATAAACTGAAAATTAAATGAATATCAAATGAATAGCTACCTAATGAATATCAAATGAATACTAAGTTAAGACCAAATTCATTCATTTGATATTCATTTGGGTTGTTCGTTTTTATCTTCGTTTTGGTTGTTTGTTTCTATCATCATTTGGGTTGTTTGTTTTTATCATCATTTGGGTTGTTTGTTTTTATCATCATTTGGGCTCATTTTGATTTGGGCTGTTTCATTTGTGTTTCGTTTGGGTTCACTTGTGTTTCGTTTGGGTTCACTTGTGTTTCGTTTGGGTTCCCTTGTGTTTCGTTTGGGTTCACTTGTGTTTCATTTGGGTTCATTTGTGTTTCGTTTGGGTTCACTTGTGTTTCGTTTGGGTTCACTTGTGTTTCGTTTGGGTTCACTTGTGTTTCGTTTGGGTTCACTTGTGTTTCGTAGGGGTTCATTTGTGTTTCGTTTGGGTTCACTTGTGTTTCGTTTGGGTTCCCTTGTGTTTCGTTTGGGTTCACTTGTGTTTCGTTTGGGTTCATTTGTGTTTCGTTTGGGTTCACTTGTGTTTCGTTTGGGTTCACTTGTGTTTCGTTTGGGTTCACTTGTGTTTCGTTTGGGTTCACTTGTGTTTCGTTTGGGTTCACTTGTGTTTCGTTTGGGTTCACTTGTGTTTTGTTTGGGTTCACTTGTGTTTTGTTTGGGTTCACTTGTGTTTCGTTTGGGTTCACTTGTGTTTCGTTTGGGTTCACTTGTGTTTCGTTTGGGTTCACTTGTGTTTCGTTTGGGTTCACTTGTGTTTCGTTTGGGTTCACTTGTGTTTCGTTTGGGTTCACTTGTGTTTCGTTTGGGTTCACTTGTGTTTTGTTTGGGTTCACTTGTGTTTTGTTTGGGTTCACTTGTGTTTTGTTTGGGTTCACTTGTGTTTTGTTTGGGTTCACTTGTGTTTTGTTTGGGTTCACTTGTGTTTTGTTTGGGTTCACTTGTGTTTTGTTTGGGTTCACTTGTGTTTTGTTTGGGTTCACTTGTGTTTTGTTTGGGTTCACTTGTGTTTTGTTTGGGTTCACTTGTGTTTTGTTTGGGTTCACTTGTGTTTTGTTTGGGTTCACTTGTGTTTTGTTTGGGTTCACTTGTGTTTCGTTTGGGTTCACTTGTGTTTCGTTTGGGTTCACTTGTGTTTCGTTTGGGTTCACTTGTGTTTCGTTTGGGTTCACTTGTGTTTCGTTTGGGTTCACTTGTGTTTCGTTTGGGTTCACTTGTGTTTCGTTTGGGTTCACTTGTGTTTTGTTTGGGTTCACTTGTGTTTTGTTTGGGTTCACTTGTGTTTTGTTTGGGTTCACTTGTGTTTTGTTTGGGTTCACTTGTGTTTTGTTTGGGTTCACTTGTGTTTTGTTTGGGTTCACTTGTGTTTTGTTTGGGTTCACTTGTGTTTTGTTTGGGTTCACTTGTGTTTTGTTTGGGTTCACTTGTGTTTCGTTTGGGTTCATTTGCGTTTCGTTTGGGTTCATTTGGGGTCATTTTTGGTTCATTTGGGGTCATTTTTGGTTCATTTTAGTTCATTTGGGTGATTTGTAAGACCCCTTGTGAAATCACCATTCATTCAACAGATAGATATTATTGATTCTTCTCAATGAATCATCATCCAGACCAGTCTCAAAAGAAGGTCACCTCAGACTGCCAGATTCATGATTCTTCTTAGATATTGGGTTTTGGATACAGGCGTAGTCCTCCCAGTCCACTCTGGAAAATACATAAGGCTAACAGATACAGATGGATTTTAGAGGCTAAATGCTGTTTCCATTAATATATTTCTATAATTTAAGGTTTGCCAAACTACAATAGAGTAATTAATTCATCAGTAAAGACCACTTTTTCCAGATTGGCCTTTAGTCTGCAAAGATGCACAATCAGTTTCTAGATATTTATTGTTTGGGGTAATTTCTCTTCAAAATGGCCAAATATCTAAAAGAATCTCCAATAAATACCTATAAATCATGCAAACACCAGTCTGCAAAGTGTCAAATCTGTCTCCAAGATTATATGTTGAGGATAAATTGTCTCCTAAGATTTTCACATGTCTCCAAAATGACCAGAATTCTCTAAAATGTCTTCAATAATAACCTGTAAACATAGGAATTTGTCTCCAGACTCAACGATTCAAGATCTTGCAAAGAAGCCAAAGATATTTTTTCCCTAAAAAATTTCTCTAAAGATCTTTGGCGACATGGATGCGCTTTGCAGACTGACTGTGATGATGTACTATCAGAGAAAAGTCACTGTGATGATGTACTATCAGAGAAAAGAGTCACTGTGATGATGTACTATCAGAGAAAAGAGTCACTGTGATGATGTACTACCAGAGAAAAGTCACTGTGATGATATACTATCAGAGAAAAGAGTCACTGTGATGTACTACCAGAGAAAAGTCACTGTGATGATGTACTACCAGAGAAAAGTCACTGTGATGATGTACTATCAAAGAAAAGTCACTGTGATGATGTACTACCATAGAAAAGTCACTGTGATGATGTACTACCATAGAAAAGTCACTGTGATGATGTATTACCATAGAAAAGTCACTGTGATGATGTACTACCATAGAAAAGTCACTGTGATGATGTACTATCAAAGAAAAGAGTCACTGTGATGATGTACTATCAAAGAAAAGTCACTGTGATGATGTACTACCATAGAAAAGTCACTGTGATGATGTACTACCATAGAAAAGTCACTGTGATGATGTACTACCATAGAAAAGTCACTGTGATGATGTATTACCATAGAAAAGTCACTGTGATGATGTACTACCATAGAAAAGTCACTGTGATGATGTACTACCATAGAAAAGTCACTGTGATGATGTATTACCATAGAAAAGTCACTGTGATGATGTACTACCATAGTAAAGTCTCTGTGATGATGTACTATCAAAGAAAAGAGTCACTATGATGATGTACTATCAGAGAAAAGTCACTGTGATGATGTACTATCAGAGAAAAGTCACTGTGATGATGTATTACCATAGAAAAGTCACTGTGATGATGTACTACCATAGAAAAGTCTCTGTGATGATGTACTACCATAGAAAAGTCTCTGTGATGATGTACTATCAGAGAAAAGAGTCACTATGATGATGTACTATCAGAGAAAAGTCACTGTGATGTTGTATCAATACTACCAAAGATTAAAAATAAGTATTGTTTTAACATTTCTATCTATGTTATATATAATAGTTTCAATTTTTATTACTCAATTTCATAGCCAAGTATTGGCCAGATTTTGTCGATTCTGATAATTTGTCCCATATCTAATTATAATATTACATTTAATTTTTGGGAAATATTAAATTATTAGAAAATGTTGGGTAGCCTTTTCAAGATTTTCATTAAATTTGGTCTTTCATTTGAATACAATTTGGTCCTCAATGTTATAGAAATAAATTTGGAATGTTTTCTTTTTCAGATAAATTGTTTGATAATTCAACTATTTTAATAAATAACCTATTCTTTCATCTTGATAAATCAATTAATTCAAACACAATGGGACTCCACAGTATTTTGAAGAAACTGAAACAGAAGGAACATGAGATGAGATTGCTAATGTTGTAAGTAAATATTAGGACTGTATGTAAAATATTTTTATTGGATAAAATTCCATATAATTTTCTATCTTATCTACACAAATTCACAATAAATATTAATTTATTGCTATTGTATACTGAATAAACTGATTATTACTGTTGTAGCTATTTGTGACTTTGTGACTACTCTTTCCCAATTAAACTACATTCAATTACTAATCACAGTAAAAAGTTAATTCTTCCATCTTATATTTCAGAGGGCTTGACAATGCTGGTAAAACAACAGTTGTCAAGAGATTTTGTGGAGAGGATATTAACACCATCTCTCCGACATATGGTTTCAACATCAAAACAGTGGAACATTCTGTGGATGATTACGAGTGAGTGCCACTTGCTAAATCAGTTGGCTTTATTCTCATGATTAAAGTTTTCATTTATAATGACAACTTTTAATCTTGAAAATAAATAGAATAGAATAATGTGTATTGAATTTAATTATGATTATGAAAAGCACATTTTTTAGTTTGTGCACTGTGATGAAATAATTTAATTAGTAATTTTCATATCACTTATTTTTTCCATCAATGATTAGAATTTTCTCATTTGATGTATCCAGTAGCTAGCTAAGTTCATATAATATATTTTGAGAAGATCCTCGAGGATTTCTTGATTTTGATTTATCTTTTGCATATAGTTATATTATATTATACCAGCTAGCTATTAGCTATATAATCTAACTAACTAACTATCTAGCAGATGGTATCAATCAGATGCTTTTTATTAGATGTCCAAGTATTAATTGGGATCAAAGAAATAAAATAGCTAGTTATCATTAATAACTTTGTGATAAAGTACTTATTGAGATCCTCTGATATTAAGATTATTTTTTAGTAATTCTTTACTTCAATTGTCAAATTTCTTTCTATTTCTTTAACTATGCTATAAAGTGCCTAGTGAAATACTTAGACATTTTTTATGTAATAACTTTACAGATACAAACTGAATATCTGGGATGTAGGAGGACAGTCTTCTCTGCGCTCTTACTGGCGTAACTATTTCGAGTGTACCGATGGTCTGATTTGGGTTGTAGATTCAGTCGACAAAACAAGACTGAGAGACTGTCAGCAAGAACTACATAAACTACTGCAGGAAGAGGTCTGTTTCGAAATTGTTGATGATAATTTAATTATAAATCATTGAAGTTGAAGTGATTGATACTATGTTGAAAATTGTGGTTATGAAAATATTAGATTCACGTGCAGAAACTTATCTCTGTGGTAATTATTTCTTTATATTATCTGATATATCATATATAAGGAGTGCAAGGAACAACTAGTTATCTATCTTATTTGTAGGTAGATCATAATGATGTACTTACATATTTCTCTCCTTTTCAGAGGTTAGCTGGTGCTACACTTCTTGTGTTGGCAAACAAACAAGATTTACCTGAGGCTCTATCATCAGAAGTAATTAGAGATGTGAGTAGCTACCTATTTTTTTTGTGCATCTTATCAACGGATCTTTTCTGTTCAGAGGCACAAATGAAAATTATAAAATATACTTGTATCATAAACACTGAATTCATTGGTTTACATTTCATAATTTCATTAGTTATCATATCCATTTTTAATTGGTTATCATTTCAATATTTTTATTTATGCTCTTTAAACAGAAAAGATCCTAATCCATTCTTAGGAACTACTCCACTCTATGAATTTTGACTTTGATTTTTTTTTATTCAAACATATTGTCCTTACAATTAGAATAGCACGTCGGACAACATGCTACTCTTTACATATCAAGAAATTAATAAAAATATTTAATGGACAATAAGGCCTAATTAAGCTAATGCTTCTTAGGCAACCTAAAAATTTTAAATATGAACCAGTAATGGTAAAAAGAATACCTAAATTACATATAATTCACAATAGATAACATTCAGGAATACCGGATACAAAGATTACAAACAGACATTAATGTAGGCTGATGATTTACAGAACAAGCAAATTCACATATATGATCAAATACAGGTAGGTGAATACACGTTTCTATGCAAAACATTTTAAATTTGGAAAACCTGGTAGCTGATTCAATTGTTTCTAGAGAAAAAATATAATAAAGGTTTTCTTGCAGTTATTCATTTAAATACTATTTTTGCACAAGTCTTTTCAGATTTTGTATGATATACCTATTATAAATTACTAATTAGGGTTCTAGGTAAATTAGCCCTTCGGAAAGTTCCACCGCATATTACTAGATATCATTTAGATTAAGTATAACATTAGGTATATGAAACTGATTTTAAGATATGATTTTGGTGGTAACCCGAAAACATTTTATGAGTTAAATTGTTAAAGATCTTTTCCAATCAAATATTTTTATTCTATTCAATGAGGCTAATGTTTCTTATCATTTTGTTGCAAACGCAATGAAATTTCATTCCAATTGTTTATTGTAGCTAATATGCTTACAAATATTTCTATATTCAAACTCTTTAACAGTCGCTAACCTTATACATTTAACAATTTCTGGCATCATTCCATTGATTCTAAAATAAATACCATATGTGAGTAACTTTTTTATTAAAAAGGTGGAAGTTTCCATTTCTGACATTTAACTCCAATCTTCAATGGTGGAACTTTCCATGGGAGAATTCACCTAACTAGCTATGTAAAAAAAAAGCACAGTGTGAAAGAATCAGTATCATGTTTGCTTTATTAATGTGTTAAGAAAATCTGTTGAGGTAGCTAAACCCATTGAATAATGTGCTTTTCTCCTTTAGGTTCTAGAGCTGAATGACCTGAAGACGCACCATTGGAGCATAGTTTCTTGCAGTGCTGTTACAGGTGACAATCTCGTCACTGGAGTGGACTGGCTAGTTAAAGACATTGCAGCTAGGATATTTACACTAGACTGAAGAGAAGGAGATTGGAGAAAAGAATGTCTTAGGTTCATTATAGCTTTAATAGCTTACTAAATTATCTTGCATCTTGCTCTTTATATTCTGTTTCTATATTAACAAATTATCTTTTTCTTTTGAATAATCTTTTATGGTTATGTTTTTATTATCATGAAAATGTATATTTCCGTTGGTGATATCAATACATTATAATAACTAGGAATATATATCATATGTCAGCTAGTGAACAATCGAAGACAACTATTGGGGGATATTATTGAAAATTTTCTCTGAAGGGCTCTATCCTGAAGCTGTCGGTGGTGAATGGAGAGAAGGGGGTTTCGTCTCAGATTTGAAATTTTGATTACCCTGTTTGGTTTTTTCCCTGTTCATATTTGTTTAACACTATTTTGCATTTATATAATTAGGATTCTTGTGTTAGATGTGCTGGTAGGCTTCATTTCGTCTGTTTTCGTCACATTCCTTGGTAAGTGACTGCATTCACGAAGTAGCTTTTTGCATCATTGAGCATTGTCACCGACTGGTGGTAGGTGAATTTGTTTATGGAATCAATTTTTCTGTCTGTTTTTTAATGTTAATTTCCCTCTAACGTCAGTGATATGACCTTTGGTTCTGAAGACGTTGAACTCCCTACTTAATAAATTATTTAATTAATTTGTTGATATTGATCTCGTAATGTTGATTCTCACTATATATTAGATTAGCATCATTCGACTGCAATGAGAATTATAAAAAAAAATTATTTTAGAATCTAAAAATACTCCAGTATTTCTTATTGAATGTTAGGTTTTGTCATTTTCTTTCATTTGCAACATAATTGAATGATTGTTCTATTACTTTAATTTCTGTAGATGTGTGATATCAGGTAAGGTCTGATAGTTTTTCTATTCATATAGTAATTAAGTGTTATTTATCAGTGAAAAAGCTATGAAGCAGGTCCACGTTTAAAAAAATGTTAATAAGAAACTGATGAATTTTTTTAAATGGAGCTACATAATTTTTATAATTGTTACTTTTCTGTTCTCTATTTTATTAGTGGTAACAAAAATTGTCAAATTATACCTAAACCGTTAGATAATTTTTTTTCCAAGATTTTATGAATTGAAATAATTCTTCAAAGTAATAGAAACTATTGATAAATTCTAGTTAGATTTGATTTTTTTTCTTCCAATAAACTTCTTTGTTTAATATCATTTAAAAGCATTAAATATGAAGTTATTGCTAAATCATAACAACTATCCATTTCGTTAAGTTTTTAATAGCGAGTGAATTCGTGACCTTCGTTCAATAGTAATATATCTCGATATCTGAGTTCTAATATTATTAATATACTCTAAAATGATATTTAACACAAATATTGACCAAATTATTTATGTATTTTATTTTCCTGATTATAAATATGAGTAACTAAGGCAATTCTCATTGTTTTAGAGTTTAGAAGTATCTAATTATTTCAATTTATTTGCAATAAGATTTCATATCATTAATTTAATTGTTTGGGGATATTGATATTATTCTATTGAAAACTTTTAGTTTATTAATTACTTGATATACGGAGTGGTTTCATTTACTACCACCTCTTCATTTTCCTCTTCCGTCTGAGAGTGCAGTCACCGGTGCTGGACTATTTTTTTTTTTCGTTTTGTTTGGGGAGTCTCTGGTTTCACCAAGTAGCTTTTCTGCATCCATGTGCATCGTTTCCGAAGGACTATAAGGGACTTTTCACTAAAGTCTTTTCATGGTTTTTTTAAGACAGCACTATGGCAATGGTATTTAAGCAATTATTAAAGGTTGTTATTACAATTATTAAAGGTTGTTATAACAATTATTAAAGGTTGTTATAACAATTATTAAAGGTTGTTATTACAATTATTAAAGGTTGTTATTGCAATTATTAAAGGTTGTTATAACAATTATTAAAGGTTGTTATAACAATTATTAAAGGTTGTTATTACAATTATTAAAGGTTGTTATTACAATTATTAAAGGTTGTTATTACAATTATTAAAGGTTCTTAAAACAGGTATAAAGGTAATACTTTGTGCCATTACTAACTTTACCCCTATGATTATTGTCAAAATTAAATATATCCATCAGAACTTATTTATTTTACTTTAAATGCAACATAGCTGTGAAATATTTGTTGAACATAAGGTAATATGAATG
The DNA here is from genome assembly GCA_947561585.1 of Caprella mutica. Lineage (NCBI taxonomy): Eukaryota > Metazoa > Arthropoda > Malacostraca > Amphipoda > Caprellidae > Caprella > Caprella mutica. The sequence goes on from CANNZV010000266.1 coordinate 94,089, forward strand.
CTTAAACGTAATAACTATTTGCAACTAGCATCCAATTGATAATGATATTTTCTCCCGAAGATCTATTTCTTATATAACAGCAGAAATATGATAGTTAATTGTACTGTCTAAAGTATTCTATATAGAAACTAAAGTTTGATGTAATGATCTAGCTTTATATGTTCCTGGACAGATCACTCCATCAATATGCTGGAACCGTCGCTCCTTGGATGAGTTTAGGCTGACCTTGCTTTGTTTGTAGCATAGAATTGTTGCTACCTACTTCCATCCTCCTGCCGACTATTCAATAAAATCTACCTTAATTATCACATTCTTTATATTTCGAAATGTGATGATAAATATATATACTAATAATGTAAAGATCATGTAATAAATGAAGAAAGTGTGGTTACATGAAGCATCCCTTTAATTCACGTTTTCTGTGCACATGTTTTCTATGAGCACCACCTCAGCAGCTGATTACCATTCTCGTCCCAAGCTGGTGTGTGCAAGAACTGGTTGCGAGGATGGTGCTAATGTGGGCACATAAGTACAGTACAGTGATGCACCAGAGAATCTGATATCCTGTATCAATAAATACATTGTTGCAATTAATGTGAATATCATTTATATTTGTTATCGATGTAATAATTGAAAAATGTATTCTTGAAATTCTAAATTCATATACGTATAAAAACTGTATAACAGAAACATATTTTTTTAGATAGGTGTAGGTGTCTTATGAAACGACTGGATAATAAATTACATTTTAATATACCAATATTTCTGTTACATTGATTAATATCAATATTATACTTATATCTAGCGGTTGCAAATAAATAATTAATGTTGTGAACCCTATAGATACGTAATCTATATTTACTTATAAAGTTACAAGCATTACATAATACCTAGAATTGTCTCTAAAATAAGTTATCGGATAACTTTCTCTACCTATGAATTAAGGATGAAACTGCATACTCTTTTTGCAATCAATATAATTATCCATCGATTGAAATACGTAGTAAGTGATTAAGGTACCGTCCATACTAGGTACTGCAAGAAAATTTGCTACTTTTATAAAATAGTGTAATTGCCATGTGAGCTGTGTTTTAATTATTGTATGTTAATATGATGATGTAATATATTAACATATGGTATGGTGTTGAAACAATGATCGGTGTAAGATACAGTACACATAAGTAGCTACCTGTTATTCATAAAACTACACAAACTTTAATGTGAAGCAACTACATTCAAGTTCCATAAAAGCTAGCTATTCTGATAGAAATAGTGATGCATCAATTTCAAAGTAGATTTCAAATGTTCCGTTCATGAATGGGATGAAATGATTGTTATCTCTTCAATTATTTGTATTAATTCACGGATCAATCCATACAACCTAATATTCCTGGTTCGAACATGTTGATACTCTTATAATGATTCGGTACTATGTAAATATATTGATATAGTATATTGGCAGCATAAGCAACAAATCCTCTGCTATGGTAATAAGATGCGCTGTGTTGGTTTATTTTATGAAATATATTAACGCTTTGCTGCTCCCTGCCTGACAACAAAGAGATACAACAGGAAACATTAAGAAGGAATACGCAGCTGAACTGAATACCTTCCAAGAATTTTAAATGTTACCTACATTTAATACAGTTTAAGTATTGTACTTAAATGGTTTATTTCAATATCCTCATATGATCTACGTAGTGTTTTAAACTTTAATAATGTTAATCGTTCACAAAGTTGCTTTGATATACGAAGAGTGTAGCTGTGTACGTAAATAGCTAGAGTTGATAACGTATATACAAACTAACACTCTTTCCTTGAACATTTCCTTTACTCTCTAGAATTTTAAACCGAATTTACTGATGGTATGTAATAATTAATCATTGGTTTTAAGTAACTTAAATCTGAAAGGTAGACCATGTTGGTTTTTATGTAAATTTTCAATAGCTCCAGTCATATCTTTTTGTTTTGATAGTTGTTCTAAAGACAAGAGCTTGGGGCGAGAGTATTGCTAAATCAGCTGAGCCAAGAAATAAAGGGGTCAGTATTGCAGTTGACGCTAATGGAATAGGTGTGACGCAATGATTCATAAACCCTTCGTGTTTCACTTTTGTTACGATATTAATCGTTCACAATAGGGATGGATGTTAAATAGTAGAGAATGCATTACAAGAAAGGAATGAGAAGCAAAGTTTGGGTATTATGTAGCCGTTAGATCCTTTTTCTTTGTTCCATTCTGAATCCAGTGGTCACAGTGCTCGGCAGCTGATCGTTTCATGCTCATAATTATTCATTTTGCTTGGTTCGGCTGATGTTTCCTTCTGCAATGGATGCGTAAAGAAAACTGAAGACAAAGGAGCAGAGTAGTTTTTAAGGTGAGAAATTGAAACCTAGTCTACCTAGAGTTTTTACAAAATTCTTTACTCTAAGTTTTACAGAACTAAAATAAATACCTACCTACCTAGAGGCTAGAGAGTAGAGCCTAGAGGCTACTTAGTACTTAGTATCCAGTAGTTACCCACTTCTACTACGGTCTTCTAAAATTATATTTTCTTACTCTGATCTAACTAGTATGTAGACGTAGTAGGTATATAGTTCCTATCTGTAAGACTCTAACTCTGTAACTTGTAAGTTGTAACTTATGATATGTCATGGCACAGTGGCACTGGGCTTGTGAAGTTGTGGTAAGTAATATTAAGTATACTTTTTTATTTTTCACTAGGATTATTATTATGATTTTATACCTAAATTAATGTTGTAACAATTACCTAATTCAACATTCTTATAATTAGATTTATCATCAGACGTCAGTTAAAACTTAAAATGGTTATTTTATGATGAATTGATTCCTCGCTAGAGACTAACTAGAGTTATGAATCACAGAATCAGTTGAGAACTTGTGCTGTTGCTTCATGTGTAAAACTGGATTATGTGCACTTGCCACTCGGTAGAGCGCCCAAGTAATAAAGCATGTCTAAACTCGCCATTTTAGTGGCGAGTTTGTGACAGTTATTTTGAGCCCTTCAATTGCAAATGGCGAGTTTTATCTATTTTTCTCCTATGCTACAATGTTATTTTGGAGAGAATTTATGAAAATTTGATCATTTTGGAGAGAATTTGTTGAATTTTGGAGAGAGCTGGAGAGACAAATGGCGAGTTTATGAGACATACTATTTTACTTGGTAGAGCGCATACCTACCTTCGCCTAAACTCCAGACTCCAGTTTGTATTTGGTGCACAAAATTCACTGACTTTTTGAAAAAACTGAAAAACATTTTACCCATTTTCCACCGAAAATTAATGGTAACATAGGAATAAATAGCTAAAAATCCACCGTGAAATACAGAGAACGGACAAAGCTTAGGCTTTGTCCGTTCTCTCCCAAAATTCAAGAAGCTGCTAACTGGATAATAACCAATCATCCCACCAAGTTTCATGCAATATGGTACAATACTTTTCCGAGTTATCGAGTTTTAAATGACCTTGACCTTTAACCGGATCTCTTCCAAATTTCAACCAGATCGTTCCTGGACATTGAAAAATCGTCCCATCAAGTCTCAGACAATTTGGTTGAATACTTTTGTAGTTATTGAGTTTGAAATGGCCTTGCCCTTGATCTTTAACCTTTGACCTGATCGCTCCCTACATCCCAGTCTGCAGAAACTGGTAAAGTGTTCGTAGAGATCTATTATTCTGTTCATAGCAAAATTAATGTAAATATAGAGATTAATTCAGAAGTGTTCATAATAAAATTAATGTAAATATAGGAATTAATTCAAAATTGTTTGGAGAGAATATCCCAAATATCTCCCATATTCTGTAGACTGGCCAAAATCTAACAAAATGGTTCCTGCATATTGACCAATCGTCCCACCAAGTTTCATGCAATATGGTTCAATACTTTTTGAATTTTAAATGACCATGACATGACCTTTACCTTTGACCGGGTTGCTCCCAAAGTTCTAGCAGCAGGTCACTGGACATGGACCAATCGTTTCACTAAATTTCAGGCAATTTGGTTGAACACTTTTTCAGTTAAGCGAATAACAAGATGATAAATAAGTAAAGTCCGATGAAAATATGACCTTCCCGATTTCTGCGAAGGCAATAATGGAAACTTGAGTATTTTACGAAATTGATATGATTGCTTAAGAAATTTTCACTTAAGAAATTTTAAGAAACTATTTCATTAGTGATTATTCTTTACTATTTTAAGTAACTAATATGAGTCATAATGAGTGGTTAGGGTCACACATGGTGACAGACGGACAGCCGTCAGCTAAATTGCCCGACTGGCTCAAGTCTGCAGAATATGGGACATTTTTAACATTTTCCGTTTAATGTCTTCCTATATTTACATGTATTTTACTGAGAACTAAAGTTAAAATAGAGGATTTCTTGGAGAACAGTTTGCTAGTTCCTGCAGTCTGGAGACTGGCTGCAAGAACTGGTTAGATTTATTTTGGCTTCTGTTCTCAGTAAAATAGTTATTAGAAATACAAGTAAATATAGAAGGAAATTAAGGATTGTTCACACAGAAAATGTTAAAAATGTCCCATACTCTGCACATTGACTATTAAATTGCAGCCCTTCAATTTCCAATGGTGGCCATCTCAAAATAGTTAAGAAAGTCTTGAAAACCTAGTAAACCTAATTTATATTGCAATGTTGCATATATAAAGAAGAATATTCCTCTTAAGTTGTTATGCATTTTTTAATTTAATGTGCATTTTGAAGACATTATTGTTCTGTGGTTAGAGGATTCAGATAGCTACTGTGCCGCAATTTAGCTTCTTTACTTACCCTAATATAAATTGATATTCATTCTTTTGATTCCCATGAATGCACAATACTTACAATCAGACAATTAACTACAAACCTACTATTACATAACTAACAATGCAACATATATGAATCTTATTTTTGTCTGAACTCCAGTGTTTGTAGGTTTTATTTTTGCAACAGGAATCTGTTCACAGTTTCATTCTAAGTGTTACCTAACCAGATCTGTAATAAACACCTATATCCAAAAATGGTTTAAAAGTTTACCTTATAGAATAATCACTGATATATCATAGCTATGGATTATTAATTGCAATGAGGTGAATTGTAATCCAATTAGCTATAAATCTATCTACAACATTTTCTTCTATTATAACTATTCCAATCATAAGGATTTCTCAGATAACTATTGCTTAATACAAATCTATTTTAAACAATTTTAAAGATTCTAATTGAATTCACATTGAAAACAGAGTGTGTTTATCTTTTTTAATGTAGCTACACTATTACAAACATTGGGATACTTTTTATCAATATATATAACAATTCAGGTTTAGTTATGGTGTGAACTGTTATTTCATTTAGAAGTTAGATTTGAAATTAAAGTATCTATTGAGAGTCGAGGCTTTTGGGATATTTTTCCTGTAAACTTTATGTATCATTATTTTACAGAAATCATTATTCATTACTAGAGTTCTTTATTTGCATTAGCTAGTATTTTTTGTGTTAATATTGTATTATAATCAGTAACTATTTTTTATATAATAAATAACTAGTAAAAATTTTTCTTGATAGCAGTAAGACTGCAAACTCAAATTACAATATTACATCAAAGTTTTTGTAGCTATGTTTTATCCTCCAAATATTGATAGATAGTCTTAAAGAAAGATACAAATAACTTGCTAAATAGGAATTCTTTTATATAGCTAGACTGGATGAACAATGAATTACTATAATATAGCTAACTATTGTCTGCAAGTATTTCCACCATTTCAGAGATGTAGTTGTTTAAGCTATCCTACCTGGAGTCTCTAGTCAGATCAGACCAGCTTGCTAAATGAAATAAAATGTACTCTTTGCTCTATTGCAGTCTGTAAAATGTGGTTAAAGTTCAATATTTTCTCTTACAATTAATCCATCATATTACATTTTTTAATGTAATATGTAGAGAATTTAACATCCAAACATATTTTTTTTCGGGCTTTTACTGTTTCAGCTAGTGATGTGTTGCTTGTTTGCTAACTATATAGTAATTATTCAAAATTATCCAGAGAATAGCTAGATCTTTTTCTTATTCCATTGACTCTCTATCTTACCTCATGAATTTATAAATTATTCTGCTTCTACCACATATGCATATAATAATTAGAGTTCTGTGTGGCTGGTAAAATATGTTAATTTAGCGATATGTGATTGCGCAGCTATATGTATAATGATGATTTCAACATTTAAAATCAGAGCTTTCATTGTTTTGGCAAAGTGACTAGATTGGTTAGAACTGCATTATATAAGTGTGAAAAGCCCCCAAGGGTTTTATCCTGAAAGTGTCTGTAATGAATTGAAGAAAATGGATGAATCCCTTGGGCCCCAAACTGTTGTAATTTGGATTATGAATTTTTTTCTCTTTTATCATGTTTATCAATTTTCAGTGTAACTTGCAGATTAGAGGATAGCGCTAGGGTTATGCTCTTCAACTACGATGTCTTAGATTTTGTGTTTGGTAGACTAGTATGCTTCATTTACTATCACCTCTTCATTTTCCTCTTCCATATGTAATTGCAGCTACCTGAGCTTGTGTCCAGTTTATGTCACATTCTTAGTAAAAAACTGAATTCACGGTGTAGCTTTTCTGCATCCATGAGTACTATTGTCAACAATGGTGGTTGGTTTATTTTGTTATTGAACTAGTTTCTTTTTGACTGCTTCTTCCACTCCTTTGTATTTCATTTCCTTTTGATGTCAGTGATATGGCCTTTGGTTCCAAAGCAGACATTAAACCATGGGCTACTAAAATTTTATTCATCCTGAAAAGAAAAATGTTACTCTTTAGACTTCATAAGCTATCACCTCTTCATTTTCTTCTCTCATTCCATGAGCACGATGCAATCTGCTGTATGAACGAATGGGTAGATTCAGTAACACGAGAGATGTTGATTGTGGAGAGAGAAGGTGCACTGAATCTCTTATTGGTGAAACCTAAATAACTTAATTGTTACCAATAGTCTCTGATGTTTTGTCTGGGTTTTGTTTTGTTTATTATTCTCATTGCAAATTGTTTTAATTACAATGCATCTGGCATAGATGGTGTGCATTACAGGGGCAGTAAACTTTATAGAAAATGCCATTTTTATAGTGAAAATGTTGTTAGTAATTAGTTTTATACACACGAGAGTTCATTAGACTTGTATATAACAAAACCCATAAAAAATATATGTATTAGCTATATGGCGTTTCGTGCGTATGTATATATTAACAGAGTTTTATTTCCAGATTACATCAGTGGATTGCGCTACTTTTGTGAAATAACTAATCAAATTAATTTTTTCAAATAGGATTTAAAAAAATGAAATAACTATATCTTATTCCATTATTAATGTCTATTTATCAATTTATCATCATCAGAGAAAAAGTTTGTCCAAAGGTTTACTGCCCCTTTGATATGCAAATTTGAAGATGTATTTTTGATGAAATTCAAATGATTTATGAACAAATAATTTCTTTATAGTAGTTTCTTGCAACTGCTGTCTACTCATCCTAAAGCCATATGCAAAATTAGAAAGAAATTAAAGACTTAATTTTGAATGAAATAGAAAATTTATATTTCTTCCTTATGAAAGTAAATTTAAATTATTCAAGAGTCCACGATGTTTCACTTTTTTATAGAATTTAAAGTTTAAAAAGTTCAATTAGCTACTACCTGAAAGCCAAATGCAAAATTAGAAAGAAACTAAATGAGACAATTTTGAATACAATTGGAAATTCATTCTAACAACATCAGACATTGCATATAGAGCTCTACTTTGCCTCAGCTTAAAAATAATCACTCTAAAACAAATTAGTAGCTAGCTTGAGATTATGAGATAATTTTTTTTCACATTGATTGACTGTGCCAATTGAATGATATATAATGTACTGTGAATGCTGACTGATGCTAATATCCAACCTTCATGTCTTAGCTTCTTAACACATTATCTCTCTAAATGGAATGAGGAAATATTAACAAGAACATTGTTAGTGCTTCCTAAGCCTATGAGCTTTCAAAGATAAAAACTGAACCTACCTAATGAAATTCTAAATTTTTATATCGCTTTATGTCAGTTAAAGGAAATTGTACCTGTGTTGAATTTTTGGCAGTTTACTAATTTGACATCTGCAAAAATAAACTTTATTAATTGTAAAGATGTAAATATTTTATAATTGTAGATATTTTATAATTGATCTGGGTACCTGATGACTAATTTTTAAGATTTGAAAATAATAGGAAATTATAAAACATTGATTTGAGAAAATAACATGACCTTTTCTTTAATAGTACAAAATGTAAAATTTATATTAATATTTTAGAATTAAGATATTCATATTTAATAATATGTTAAGCATGAAAATGTTAGAAGCTACTACAAATTGAATGAAAATTGACTCAATTGTCATCATTCAATATTACCTCTAATGCAATGTTATGCTAATTGTATCTATCAGTTTCTGAAGGTTCATTCAACCTTGTACAGATAACTAATTGGTAATTATTGACTTAATATACATAATGATAATGAATATTTTAATAATATACCTAACTAATCATTTATCATTGTACTTGTGATAAGACAATAGTTTGTTAGTGCTGAATTTATTGCAGCAACATAACATTTCTTTCTAGTTTCTTGCAATGTGAAATGTTGAACAAATTCTATATAGTATCCATTATTGGATCACAAATTATTTTGAATTCCAAATTGGGAGTGTTATAACACTGTAACTTGGTATAACACTCGGTGTAACGTGGTGTAACACTCAGTGTAACTTGGTGTAACACTTGCTGTAACGTGGTGTAACACTTGCTGTAACGTACGTGGTGTAACACTTGCTGTAACGTACGTGGTGTAACACTTGCTGTAACGTACGTGGTGTAACACTTGCTGTAACGTACGTGGTGTAACACTTGCTGTAACGTACGTGGTGTAACACTTGCTGTAACGTACGTGGTGTAACACTTGCTGTAACGTACGTGGTGTAACACTTGCTGTAACGTACGTGGTGTAACACTTGCTGTAACGTACGTGGTGTAACACTTGCTGTAACGTACGTGGTGTAACACTTGCTGTAACGTACGTGGTGTAACACTTGCTGTAACGTACGTGGTGTAACACTTGCTGTAACGTGGTGTAACACTCGGTGTAACGTGGTGTAACACTCGGTGTAACATTCGCTGTAACGTGGTGATACTGTATCTAGTTTTTATGTAATCTTTAGATAGATTATTTGTATGAAGTTAATTATGTTTGTAATTAAATGAAATGTGATATTCCTTTGCCCAATTATTTTTGTGGTCTAGAGAGAATGTTTGACAGTAATGTTTATTACGTAGTTGTTAGTGAATTTGTTCTAACATATTAAACAAAATATATTGGTTATGGAAATTATACTTCATGGGTTACTTTCTTGGCCGGGGGTTTCTCCATGGACCCATGGCAAACACTTTAGTTATAATAATGATCTTTGAAGGTGTCTTATTTCTCAAGTTTTCGAATGTGTTATTTCTTCTACGACTTAAATTAATGAGATTGTCAGTAGATCTGAATGTTCGTTGTCATTATTTGAGGGTAAAATTGGAGACTACCCACAAGTGTGTGGAGGATCAGTATAATTTGTAGAAATGAGAGGAGAGGCATCTCATGGTTGGCTTCAGGAGTTAATGATGCTCTCGGGGTACATAACTGGAGGTTGGAATCATGAAACGTTTCTTTCTACCTGTCTGTCGGGAAAACTCGCTAACTCTCTTTGCTCACTAGAGTTATTCAGTCAAGCTTAAGATCCTCAGGCTCAGACAGAAAGAAGTCTTCATATACCTTCTGCCCTCTTAGAGCCATCACAAGAGTTAGCCGAACATCCATCCTGGTGGTGGATAAAGAACCTAGGCCTAGTGAACAAGTCGTGTAGTTTCAAGTATCAGCATTAGTATCTAGGCAGCAGAAATTGTAATTTTTACGTCATAGTCTGAGCAGTTAAGACTCGTTTGAACCAGCAACTGAATCAGATTGCAGAACTTGTTGATCAGTTTTCCTTAAGGGCCGTACACACGCAGGGTTTTTTAGGTCTTTTCACCAGACTTTTTGCTAAGCTCCTCCTACTGCGTGTGTACGGCGCTTTAGAGCCAGTAGAACTCTATATCTTTATCATCACACCTAGCACTGTGACTTCGACAAGTTCATTGCCGCAGCTAATAAGCAAAGCTCCATCTCCTCATCATCCATATCCCCTTAGTGTAAACACCCCCTAGCCTGTACTCACCAGTTAAAGGAGGGTGAAACCCCTCGTTCTCCAAAGTTTGACCTCCACGTTGTGAGTTAAGCACCTGCATCACCAACTCCTCAGGCATTCATTAATTGAATTATAAGTCACTGTTAGCTTAGGATTTATTAATATGGCCTTTATATGTCTGGTCACATATCTATAAGTTAGCTGTGAGTTTAGTGCCTTAGTTGTTTTGGTGTGAAATGAATTTTGATGCTGATATTTGAATTGAAGGATTCGATTATATAGTTGAAAAGTAACGTAAACAGTAAATTAAACAAAGCGCTAAGGTTATACTCTTCAACTACGAGGTTTTAGATTTTTGTGTTATGTAGGCTCGTAGGCTTCATTTACTATCACCTCTTCATTTTCCTCTTCCATCTGTGAGTGCAGTCATCGGTGATTGTGTCACTTTTCATCAAATTCCTTGGTAAGACTGCATTCCCTGGGTAGCTTTTCTGCATCCATGAGCATAGTCACCGACGGTGGTAGGTGACTTTGTTTGTAGAGCCACTTTCCTATCTGACTGTTTCTTCTGGTCCCTTGTATTCAACTTACTTTTGATGTCAGCGATATGGCTTTTGGTTCCGAAGCAGATGTTAAACTCCTACTAAAATAAATAATTAACTGTTAAATGAATTTAATTGAAATAAATTGAATTTGGGGTAAATTCCTATTGTAGTGCACGCGTACAATCCGTACATATAATAGGAATTGTGGATCTACACGTACATATAACAGGAATTCCGAATTGATAATCTGAGTTTACGTATATTAGTAATTATTTAGTCTTCTCAGTCGCTGTATCATTGCAAAAGGAATTGTATTATTGAAAATATTCTAAAATTAATTAAAAGTTTTTTATATAAAGCTGTAATATAGTTTTTTGTTGTGTCCGCTAGTTTTTTGTACTGCATACTTCATGATTGTTTAATGACCTGGCTTGAGGGAAGGACGCAAATTTTCCTAATATATACGTGCACATAGATTAACATTTCCTATTAATATCATACTGTATGCACGCGCTTAGGTACAACAGGAATTTACCAAATTTTGTCTGCGGGCAAACAGTAACCCACGTATATAAGACAGCTCTGTATTATGTAATAACCACGCTACTAAGTTAATGAAAGAATTTAATTGTTAAAAATTTGTTTGCAAATGTTTGGAATATATTCGTAAAAATATAACTTACTTAGTAAAGTACTAAGAGAAAGATCACCCCGACATACGATAGTCTCTCAGTTACGTGTTGGTACATGTGCTACTCTGAAAGTTACTATCGTGTGATACTGACACGATAGGCAAGAAGGCAGGCATCTCCATCGTATAAACTATAAAGAGTTAGATAAATTGGGAGTTATGTTTTCTATTAATGTTCTTCAAAGATTTTAGTATTGATCTGACAGAGGAAAATAATTCAGTTGTTACTCTTATTTTCTTATAGTAACATCGTTTTTAAAAAGATTCCTAGTTAGTTTAAGTGACTAAATTTTTCACAAATTGCTAAGGTCTTTGACTTCATTTTGTTGAAGCTGTAAGACACCGGCGATCTACCGAGTGATGTCCGTGTTGCTAGTTGTTGTAGGCGGTGTGTTTTCTCTCCGTTGGTAAGTATAGAGGCTATTGCACTTCTGGCAACACACTCTGACTCATACACCCTAATGAAGTGACATTATTAGTGATCTATGTGGGACTGTTAGAGAGAAATGACCTTTAAAGAGCAGCTCTAACATTTGCTTCGAACGTTTTTGTATATCTATTTACTAAATTAAACATCCTTAAATTAGTCAACATTTAGAACATCTGCAGCTAATCTTTTTGTTTATAATAAATTATACATCCTTACATTATTCCAAATTTATTAATCTGAATTGAACACTATTGTTATATTTTATATCGATAACCTTATCTAGTTTATTTATCTAAAGTTTTTGTATAACATCAATAAATCATCCAAGATTGATGAAATAGAATTGTAAACTATTATTATAATTTATACATATAAACTTATCTAAAAAATGTTTTGGGCTTCAGTAAAACATTTAAAAAACGTTAGCTATAGTATTTCACTAGCTTTCGAACACTTGCATTATAAAAATATATATATAATATCACTATCGATATCTCTTCAAACTACAATGAATATCTTTCATACAAATTGCCATTAATTTCCTCATTTGTACAGGTTACACTGATCAGTTTACGCAATGAATGATTACGTGGGGTAATAATTACCACACGATGACTCTGACATCCAAACTTATTACTCTACAGTAAATAAACAGAAGTGCATTGCTGTCAATGCACATGTGCATAATATAACTCTCTGTGAATGGTGAGTTGACTCTCTAGATCTCATTAATGAGTAGTAATTCTTTTTCTCATTATTCACTTGTGCTCAGTAGGTAACGTTAGGATAACATTTTGTTGTTTCTGTTAACGCCTCGGTGCGATAACGCGGCTACTGTACCTAGTGTCAGCTTTAGAAAGTAATACCACTAGTGTAACTAGTGTCTGTGTTACCACTAGTACCTAGTACGTAATTAGATAGATGTGCTACTTAATTAAAACCTTCCGTGTGTTTCAATTTTATTTCCGGTAGCAGATTAGATTTATATTATACTGAACAATCTCTGATTAAATTATTTAGCAAACAGATTTTATTGTAATATTTTTTTTGTTTAAGAAAACAATATTCTTCAATTTAAAACAAGAATATTTGCTTTCATTTTTGCGTGTTAAGTTAACTTATTGACTGAATGATATCATTTATTTTCTATGTAATATGCGCAAATTAGATGTCTATGGGTTATTATTCTCACAAACCACTTTCAAAGACTAAGCTTAGTTAGTCGTAGCTCCATGTTGACCGCATGTAGGTCAAGTTTGCTGGGTGCAGTGAGCCAGCCAATCTTTGCTAGGCAAGCTTTTTACGCTCTTTCATTGCATTGCAAGCCTCTGGCTTCCAATAGATGGTAAAGTTATATCTTATGCAATTTGGCCTCTCGAGAATATCTTATGCAATTTGGCCTCTCGAGAATATCTTATGCAATTTGGCCTCTCGTGAATATCTTATGCAATTTGGCCTCTCGAGAATATCTTATGCAATTTGGCCTCTCGTGAATATCTTATGCAATTTGGCCTCTCGTGAATATCTTATGCAATTTGGCCTCTCGAGAATATCTTATGCAATTTGGCCTCTCGAGAATATCTTATGCAATTTGGCCTCTCGAGAATATCTTATGCAATTTGGCCTCTCGTGAATATCTTATGCAATTTGGCCTCTCGTGAATATCTTATGCAATTTGGCCTCTCGAGAATATCTTATACAATTTTGGCCTCTCGAGAATATCTTATGCAATTTGGCCTCTCGAGAATATCTTATGCAATTTGGCCTCTCGAGAATATCTTATGCAATTTGGCCTCTCGTGAATATCTTATGCAATTTGGCCTCTCGAGAATATCTTATGCAATTTGGCCTCTCGAGAATATCTTATGCAATTTGGCCTCTCGAGAATATCTTATGCAATTTGGCCTCTCGTGAATATCTTATGCAATTTGGCCTCTCGAGAATATCTTATGCAATTTGGCCTCTCGAGAATATCTTATGCAATTTGGCCTCTCGTGAATATCTTATGCAATTTGGCCTCTCGAGAATATCTTATGCAATTTGGCCTCTCGTGAATATCTTATGCAATTTGGCCTCTCGAGAATATCTTATGCAATTTGGCCTCTCGTGAATATCTTATGCAATTTGGCCTCTCGAGAATATCTTATGTAATTTGGCCTCTCGTGAATATCTTATGCAATTTGGCCTCTCGAGAATATCTTATGCAATTTGGCCTCTCGAGAATATCTTATGCAATTTGGCCTCTCGTGAATATCTTATAGAGAATATCTTATGCAATTTTGGCCTCTCGTTTATATCTCATTTTGTGAAATTTTGACTCTTGAAGTTCCCCTCCAAGCAATTCTTTATATTGTTCTAATCAACGAGGCTAATGTTTCTTATTATTTTACTGCAAACCCCATCAAATTTGATAGCATATTTTTAATTTTATATGCTTTCAAAGATTTTGAAAGATTATCCAAGTTGCTAATTTTTCAGTCTAAAGAAAAAGGAGAATTTATAGTTTGTTTTGAATGTATAATAGATAGCTAAGTATAATCAATCTAATATTCAATATTCGTTTAACGGTATAAAATTGGATAAACCTATTATATAAACATATATATATACTTCAGGAAATAATTAAAATTTTAAACGAAGGCCGAAAACGTATTGTTGGTTTATTATATTCAAATTGTTTTTCTCTTTTTCGCGTTATATTAGTGTTTTGTATGTATGTTGCATACAGAGTATTAACTTTAAATACAAATAATACATATATACTGAGCCGAATTATATACGGTTTAAAGAATAATAATCCTAGACCTTAGTTCTATGATATTATGTAATAAACTCATTTTTCCCCGGAGCCTGGAGAGGACCTTTGATGAACTTCTTTCTAAAATATGGCCTCCCGAATGGAAATACATCGCGAAAATTGAACACTGACTTCCAACTAATTATTTTCAACCCCTAATTTAACCATTGACGGTTAGGTTAAATATCCTTTACGACCCTGTGTGACGAATTAGTCACATGAAAAATGAAACTATATTGTGATAAATTGAATGTGTTTAGCCTAGTGACGAATGTGACTATCACGTCACATGTTAAAAAAAAATCTTGAAATTTAAAAATTAATATATACATTAACTATTTATTGCTAATTAGACACATTAGAAATAATTTATAAAACTTTATCTAAAATTAATTTAGGGTTAAAATGTTCGGGTTAAAATGTTCGGGTTGGTACATTAAATAGAATTGTGGAGTTTGAAACGTTCCTACGACCCTAAACTGTCCGTCACTCTACCTTTAGATTATTTTCCAAAATGACAAATAAGAAGACCCTCATTTATCTCTGACTTCTCCATATATAGTTTAATAACTATTTCATTTTCTGTTGTCTCATTTCGAGTGAGCGTTACGAGAGAAATGATAAGATGACTCAGCATATTTTTTAACTGCATATGTGGTCTGGCGGGTTGTAACTTGCGAACTAAAGTGGAAAAGGCATAGTGAATCAAAAACTTGTTTCAAGCTAGCTGTGCTACAATAACTGGACATTTCTTTCGGTTTCTCAAATTTATTCTTATCCGTGCTTCATCTTTTTCCCTTTCCGAGATGGCTTTTCAGTTTTCGAAATGGCTTTTCAGTTTTCGAAATGACTTTTCAGGTTTCGAGATGACTTTTCAGTTTTCGAGATGACTTTTCAGGTTTCGGGATGGCTATTTCAGGTTTCGGGATGGCTATTTCAGGTTTCGGGATGGCTATTTCAGGTTTCGGGATGGCTATTTCAGGTTTCGAGATGCCCATATCAGGTTTCGAAATGGCTTTTCAGGTTTCGAGATGGCTATTTCAGGTACCTATTTGGCTTTTCAGTTTCAAAACTGTTTTCATTCCTCCTCATGTCGCGTTCGTATCTCTAGTATATTTATTCTACATATGTCTACAATCTGTTGAATTGATAATGTTCTAGACATAGTCAGTGATATGGAAGCCATAGTTCTTATCAGGCCTCAATATAATAATATAACTATATTATACATTAATTATCAGCTATGGAGACTATCTCTAAATGTGAAGATAGTCTTCAATATATAAAATAGGTATTCTCTATCTATAATTTTTACGAACTCGTGTATGTAATGTACATATGTATCGCCTCTGATACTGTATTGTATATGCTGATTTTAATAGCTTACAATATTTTTTTTAACATACTGTAATAAATATTCTTCAACATGTATGATTATGCAATATGTTTTTGATCAATTCTACCTGCTGGGTGTAATCTCTGAGTTTTTCTTCTTAATTGATTTACCTGTGTAATAGTACAGTAGATAATAGTTTCTTACCAGTTGTTAGTGACCTCTCTTTCCACTGAACTCTCATCTCTCTTTCCACTGAACTCTCTTCTCTCTTTCCACTGACCTCTCTTCTCTCTTTCCACTGACCTCTCTTCTCTCTTTCCACTGACCTCTCTTCTCTCTTTCCATTGACCTCTCTTCTCTCTTTCCACTGACCTCTCTTCTCTCTTTCCACTGACCTCTCTTCTCTCTTTCCACTGACCTCTCTTCTCTCTTTCCACTGACCTCTCTTTCCCTAGTTTCTCACCACTTCCTCTCTCCCTTTCAATGCAGCACACTCTATGTAGGTTAGTGGTTAGTCTGCCTGTCATTCACTCCAGTCTTTCCCAAATCACTTCCGTCATTCTATGTATTTTACCACTCGTGAAACAATGAGTTGTTAAGCATAGCTATGTCACTCCTAAAATACTCATTGTCAATGGTAATGGTGTATGGCGTAAAAATAGTCTCACGAAAATTAATCCATACATTTCAATAAAAAAAAATTATGACTAACTTTTCCGAAGGAATGTGAAACATTTTAAAAATAATATAATAAATATAAGTATTAAAACAGTAAATCTAAATTCCATGTGTCGTTACCAAATGTAGTTTTTGATGAGTAATTCTAAAACATGAAATTGTAGCCAGGGTAGTTGTGCTGCCTCCTGCACATTTATTTGGTTGTTGTTTCACTATCTTCCTTTAAAGTAGTTCTTGATATTATTTAATATATGATTAATTGCAACAGTAATGATAGTTGTAATGTATTAGTTACTATCTAACAGCTAATTCGTTTGGTATCTGCTACCAAACTTCCCACTAAGTCTAGTGGTAGCTGTGCTATTGTTGGTTATTGCATCGCACCTAGTCTATGTTTACATATGTACACATAGCTATGTGCACCATAGCAATGCTGAGACTATGTGTATCATAAATGCTAACTATGTAGTGTGTATCCCATATATGTTATCAAATTGTAAACCACTAGGTTCATTGCATTAGGTACCATTACTCTTCGATATATCTAATTTCTTGTCAAGTTATCTCGGGTACAAAGTGTGTACATGTACGTGTGTAGATGTGCGTGTGTTCACTTCATGTACGTGTATGTTTGTGTTCATGTACGCCAACACTAGCCAGTTATATGCTGTACAGACTGTGTCACTAGCACTAACCTTGTAAGTGGGGGAAGTATCTACTGGCCTTTTAAACGGTAGATACTGACTCTACCGTTCAAAGAGTAGAGTGTACAGTTCTACTCACTGTATAGTAGATAAGAGTAGTGTTTTGTGTGGGAGAGAAGACTGCTATTTATACACTCTACCATCACTTACACTTTGGAGGATATCACTTACCAAAGTGATCATCAGATCTGCATTGCATCTGCATGTTCTGCACAGGTTGTGCATTATGTACAGGTTGTTGTTCATTATGCACATACGTTCATGTGCGCTTGTGAACCAAGGCCAAAAGTTCAAAACTCTGTGATAGGCAGTCAGCTGTTCTGCTAGTTTTCTTGTACCATCACCTGTAGAAACAGGGACTTCAATGTATAGGTAGTAGGGTAAGTTACGAATTATCGGTCAGTTCCACATCTTCAGTCATTGGGAAAAATTGCTATAATAATTATTTTATTCTACTTCAATTGGTATCCATGATACCATACGGATATCAATTTAAAGAAAAATTCAATAATAATAATTATTATTATATCTTTTTTTCTTATATGACCGAAAATGTTAAACCGACCGATAATTCGTAACTTACCCTATATATACACGCTTGCGTTATTATTGGAGAGTTTTGCCATTATAAATTATGTCTTATCAATTTATTTCTGTTTCTCGAATGTACATTGGTTGCAATTAATGTGATAAATAGAATATCTATTCGTCGGATTAAACTGCATAAAGTCTTTTCCCATCTCTGCATAAAAACCTTCTCTGTAATTTGTCAGTGATGGTGAAATTTTCCAGCCTTAGCAGCAGGTTTCCAGTCCGCCATTTTATTTGTTGGGCACTTCTTCTTCTTGCTGGTGAATACTATAGGAGATATAGCAAATTACTATTAACCTTTATAGGCTGAGAAGAACGTATTCTTTACCTCATTCTGTATACTGTTGATGCATTCGAATTATTTCCATACGCTGAAAGTAGACACCCTATGAATGCTCTTTTTCACCGTAAGAGTTAATCGCTGGAGTGGAATACTATTTGTATCCTGCTTAAACCAATTCATTTTGTATTTATTACTCTATCAATTAATAAACTATAATTGAAAGATGTTCTTTAACATTTTCAACATTAAAAAAATTGTCATCAAAATCTCATTTGTGTGCAATAACCCTTAGGATTCTTAATGTTAGAAAGTTAATGTGTATTCTTATATATTAGTTGTGATTAAAGAAACTATCTAGAAGAACGTGTTATCTGGAGGAACGTGTTATCTGGAGGAACGTGTTATCTGGAGGAACGTGTTATCTGGAGGAACGTGTTATCTGGAGGAACGTGTTATCTGGAGGAACGTGTTATCTGGAGGAACGTGTTATCTGGAGGAACGTGTTATCTGGAGGAACGTGTTATCTGGAGGAACGTGTTATCTGGAGGAACGTGTTATCTGGAGGAACGTGTTATCTGGAGGAACGTGTTATCTGGAGGAACGTGTTATCTGGAGGAACGTGTTATCTGGAGGAACGTGTTATCTGGAGGAACGTGTTATCTGGAGGAACGTGTTATCTGGAGGAACGTGTTATCTGGAGGAACGTGTTATCTGGAAGAACGTGTTATCTGGAGGAATGTGTTCTTTATTGTAATTTAATAAGATGTATTAAAATCTGAGCTTTTATCCTCAATTTTCTGTCTCAATCGCTAATTTGGTGCCTGACTCCTCTCAGGCTGTCACTCGGTTGTAGAAAGCGACTCGTGTGAAGTGATCCCGTGTGTTGTACCTTAGTTAGTCTTCGTGTTGCGGATACAACACACCACACAGTCAATGTTGAGGCTTTCCTCAGTCAACACAATGCTGACTTGGTAAACACTGATGGCACAGAACATCTCTTTTGTCTTTTAAAAGAAGCTTATAGCAGATAGAATAGTATGAAGAGTATTATAAATATTTCTATATTCTAATATCCATATTTTAGTTATTTTTCTTCCTAGAAAATAACGAACAACATGCACAATCGTGATATCGGATATCGATACATATTTTAGCAATGAGATCGTTAAATTTCTGCTATAAACAGGTCTTAAACTCTTACAACTATCCGTTAAACCGAAATAATTTTTCTCCCGTTCACTAATTTCCAATAGCCAGTGATAACGAAGAAACACTTATCGATTAGTGTTTCCTGTAGGTTGTTTTACCCTAGAGTCCTGAGAGCAGTTCTCTCACTAGTACATTGGCAAGCATCTTTTTCTCTCATTGAGTCATTGGCTAGCTGTCAAGTCATGTTCTACTCACTTCAGATCCTTTGTGTTAAATGCCACTGTTGTACACTTTGAATGTAAACACTATTTAAATGGAGATGCTATTTAAATAGCACTCTGTGTCAGTAGCTATGCAATTGTAGCCCTTTTTGAACACTATTCACTAGTCTTTAAATGGCACTCTCTGTTATTAGTTATTTTATTGTCGCTCTTTTCTAAAAGATGTTTACATTTTGTGCGCACAGTCTAAACATTTGAATAAGAACTGAAAGTCAAACTGTAGCTATCAAGATTTAAAAATAAATTGAAGATATATTATTTATCAATTATATGAAATATAAATTTATGATTCAATTGAAGAAAAATAACGAAAATGTTAATTCTTCATATAATTTTAATATTTTTAACTTTCCATATTAATACTGATTTATCGATATTCGATATAAAATCTGTTCATTTTTTCAAGTGTTTATTTTGTTATCTACGTACATATATTTCAATATGCATATCATATTGGTAATCAATATTATGATAAAAGGGCTTTTGTCTATCCGTTACATCGATATCAAATTATGCTGATAAAAGTTCAATATTTAAATTTTATTTTATTCACTTGAAAATATTGGTGTAAAAACGATACCAGTGATAATTAATTACATCTTTTTATCAGTGTCCATTAAATTGATGTTAAAAATGCTATCATTTTGACTGCACGCGTACACTAGTGATAATTAATTTTCCCACTGTATTATAGTTCTTTGTATGGATTTTTTACCATTAAATATTTAAAAAAATCTAAATATTACTAGCTTTGAATAAGCTACAACCATCTGTGTACTATAATGCACTGTATTGTTAGCCAAATGTCCTTGGATTCACACCCTAAAGTTTACCATTTCCCTGACCTTTGACCCCAATGCCTAAAGAAGATACCGAGAAGAGTTACCTGGATACTGTGAAGAGTTACTTGGATACTGTGAAGAGTTACTTGGATACCGAGAAGAGTTACCTGGATACCGAGAAGAGTTACCTGGATACCGAGAAGAGTTACCTGGATACCGAGAAGAGTTACCTGGATACCGAGAAGAGTTACTTGGCTACCGTGAAGAGTTACTTGGCTACCGTGAAGAGTTAGTTGGGTACTGTGAAGAGTTATTTGGGTACTGTGAAGAGTTACTTGGGTACTGTGAAGAGTTACTTGGATACTGTGAAGAGTTACTTGGATACTGTGAAGAGTTACTTGGATACTGTGAAGAGTTACTTGGATACTGTGAAGAGTTACTTGGATACTGTGAAGAGTTACTTGGATATTGTGAAGAGTTACTTGGATACCGTGAAGAGTTGCTTGGATACCGTGAAGAGTTGCTTGGATACCGTGAAGAGTTGCTTGGATACCGTGAAGAGTTGCTTGGATACCGTGAAGAGTTGCTTGGATACCGTGAAGAGTTGCTTGGATACCGTGAAGAGTTGCTTGGATACCGTGAAGAGTTACTTGGATACCGTGAAGAGTTACTTGGATACCGTGAAGAGTTACTTGGATACCGTGAAGAGTTACTTGGATACCGTGAAGAGTTACTTGGATACCGTGAAGAGTTACTCGGATACCGTGAAGAGTTACTTGGATACCGTGAAGAGTTACTTGGATACCGTGAAGAGTTACTTGGATACCGTGAAGAGTTACTTGGATACCGTGAAGAGTTACTTGGATACCGTGAAGAGTTACTTGGATACCGTGAAGAGTTACTTGGATACCGTGAAGAGTTACTTGGATACCGTGAAGAGTTACTTGGATACCGTGAAGAGTTACTTGGATACCGTGAAGAGTTACTTGGATACCGTGAAGAGTTACTTGGATACCGTGAAGAGTTACTTGGATACCGTGAAGAGTTACTTGGATACCGTGAAGAGTTACTTGGATACCGTGAAGAGTTACTTGGATACCGTGAAGAGTTACTTGGATACCGTGAAGAGTTACTTGGATACTGTGAAGAGTTACTTGGATACTGTGAAGAGTTACTTGGATACTGTGAAGAGTTACTTGGATACCGTGAAGAGTTACTTGGATACCGTGAAGAGTTACTTGGATACCGTGAAGAGTTACTTGGATACCGTGAAGAGTTACTTGGATACCGTGAAGAGTTACTTGGATACCGTGAAGAGTTACTTGGATACCGTGAAGAGTTAGTTGGATACCGTGAAGAGTTAGTTGGATACCGTGAAGAGTTAGTTGGATACCGTGAAGAGTTAGTTGGATACCGTGAAGAGTTAGTTGGATACCGTGAAGAGTTAGTTGGATACCGTGAAGAGTTAGTTGGATACCGTGAAGAGTTAGTTGGATACCGTGAAGAGTTAGTTGGATACCGTGAAGAGTTAGTTGGATACCGTGAAGAGTTAGTTGGATACCGTGAAGAGTTAGTTGGATACCGTGAAGAGTTAGTTGGATACCGTGCAGAGTTAGTTGGATACCGTGCAGAGTTAGTTGGATACCGTGCAGAGTTAGTTGGATACCGTGCAGAGTTAGTTGGATACCGTGCAGAGTTAGTTGGATACCGTGCAGAGTTAGTTGGATACCGTGCAGAGTTAGTTGGATACCGTGCAGAGTTAGTTGGATACCGTGCAGAGTTAGTTGGATACCGTGCAGAGTTAGTTGGATACCGTGCAGAGTTAGTTGGATACCGTGCAGAGTTAGTTGGATACCGTGCAGAGTTAGTTGGATACCGTGCAGAGTTAGTTGGATGCTGTGAAGCTGTGAAGAGTTAGTTGGATGCTGTGAAGCTGTGAAGAGTTAGTTGGATGCTGTGAAGCTGTGAAGAGTTAGTTGGATGCTGTGAAGCTGTGAAGAGTTAGTTGGATGCTGTGAAGCTGTGAAGAGTTAGTTGGATGCTGTGAAGCTGTGAAGAGTTAGTTGGATGCTGTGAAGCTGTGAAGAGTTAGTTGGATGCTGTGAAGCTGTGAAGAGTTAGTTGGATGCTGTGATGCTGTGAAGAGTTAGTTGGATGCTGTGATGCTGTGAAGAGTTAGTTGGATGCTGTGATGCTGTGAAGAGTTAGTTGGATGCTGTGATGCTGTGAAGAGTTAGTTGGATGCTGTGATGCTGTGAAGAGTTAGTTGGATGCTGTGATGCTGTGAAGAGTTAGTTGGATGCTGTGATGCTGTGAAGAGTTAGTTGGATGCTGTGATGCTGTGAAGAGTTAGTTGGATGCTGTGATGCTGTGAAGAGTTAGTTGGATGCTGTGATGCTGTGAAGAGTTAGTTGGATGCTGTGATGCTGTGAAGAGTTAGTTGGATGCTGTGATGCTGTGAAGAGTTAGTTGGATGCTGTGAAGAGTTAGTTGGATGCTGTGATGCTGTGAAGAGTTAGTTGGATGCTGTGATGCTGTGAAGAGTTAGTTGGATGCTGTGATGCTGTGAAGAGTTGCTTAAAATTAGTTAGTTAGGCTCGTAGGCTTCATTTACTATCAGCTCTTCATTTCCCTCTTCCATACGTGAGTGCAGCCATGTGCTTGAGTCCATTCTAGTCGCATTCTTTGTTAAGTTACTGAGTAACTTTTCTCCATCCGTTTTTTATTCAGACTGTTGTAGGTGGCTTTGTTCATTCAGCCACTTTTCTTTCTGACTGCTTCTTCCAGTCCCTTGTATTTAATTTCTTTTTGACGTCAGCGATATGGCCTTTAGTTCCGAAACAGACGTTAAACCTTCTATTTAATGAATAATGACAAGGATTCGCTTTAATTTCTATGTACTTTACCTTTGTGTAATTTTCTGAATAATACGACACTAGTTCTTCACTACCTTTTTACTTAACAATTGCTCTAATCTTTGGTGCATTTCTCTACAATAGTAAATGTCTCGCGTCACTCCCGCAATTGAAAAGAAAATGGAAGCGAAATTTGCTTTCTAATCTTTTTTGCTGATGAATCACGTTCTTGTTACAATCGCGACAATCTTTTATCTAGCATTTTCATGTTAAGTAACAGAGAATTAATTTCGAAATGTTTCGTGGAGTAATGATAATTAAATGTGAACATTTCTTAAGGCTATGAACTCTGCAGTAAGAATCTATTGCATTGTTTTTAATGTTGTGAATTTAAATATTTTTTCTCATATCCAAAAATAATTCCATGAAAGTGTACTAATATTATATTTAGTTTGATCTTTTGTTCTATTTCAAAACTTTTTCCTTATTATTTGAATTGATTTACTTCAAAAGTTATTAATCGTGTTTACACTTTGATGTATTCCATTATGATATAGAATTATATTGCCCGAACTGTTGCAATTTGGAATATTATTATTTAATTAACTTATTTAGTTAGGTACAGATTATTGATATCGTATTTTTTTTTATGTACACCAAAACAGAAAATGAAATATAAGGAGGAATAACAGAAAATAAATTTAATTTAAATAATTATACTGCAATGGAAGTTGATGGATGGTTTAAAATGTTTGATTCGTGCTTCTTAATTATAACTCTAAAGGGCCGTTCACACGTAGGGTTTTGTCTTTCCACCAGACTTTTTGTTAAGCTCCTCCTACTTTTTCCACGAGAATATAAGAACTAACAATATAATAATTATTTATTTTAGTTGGTATCCACGATACCTGCAGGTATTATGGATACCAATTAAAATAAATAATAATTCTATCGTTTTTTCTTATATTCTAGTGGAAAAAGTAGGAGGAGCTTAGCAAAAAGTCTGATTGAAAGACTTAAAACTTACGTGTGTACGGCCCTTTAGATGTAATGGGATAGTGTGAATCAAGCTAGCTTCTAATTGCTAGTTAAATTGTACGAGTCAAGTACGGTTATATTGATAGTTAAAATCGTATACCGCTACTATTTATAATAGATATATAGAAGTAGATTTAACTCTAGACTCTAGAATATGAATTTGGTGAGCAATAGTAGGTTGCATATATAATTAATTGTTCTCTATGAAATTTCAAAAATAATTTATAGAAAGTATCAAACATACAATTGGTCATTATACAATGACAGTTGATGCATCTGTGGTGAGCAGTGATCACCCTGAATAGTGAAATGACCTGAGATATTAATGATAACTGCTCATCTTTTATAACAATAAAAATTGTTCTATAGCAACGGTTCCCTATAGGTGGTCCTGTGGACCCCTTATGGGTCCACGGGACCCCTGGCAATGGATCCCGCGCTATAAGCATCGACACTAAGTCTGCAATTGGATATTTTAAACAGTTTTGTGTTTAATTACTTAAATGAATCATATATGTGTTTTTTAATATTTTTGTGGTTATAAATTTAAAAGCATTCCCAAATTTAGTTTCATGGTTTTCGAGTAGTTTTAATTTATTTATTTAGTTTATTTTATTTATCATTTATTAGTAGTAATTACTAAATACCAAGTGTTATAAATAAATATATTTTTAATACATTTGTACTTTTAATATTCCACCTACAAACTTTTTAAATTGAATAATTAGTTTGATAAAATATCCCAAGTATACGCGTTAAATTATCATTTTATCTCAGGGGTCCACAGCTAAAATCGTTTTCTATGCAGGGGTCCCTGAAGAAAACGCTATAGGGAACCGCTGTTCTATAGGTTTCTAACTTTCTTCATCCAATTTAGTTGATAAAAACCTTTCAAGTTGAAAGTTCGATTAATATTTTTAATTTCAAAGTTATATCCACGTTTTAATAAATGGGAATCAATTTATCAGTGTATTGCTGTGTTAAAGAATCATCACATTTATAACTATTAATATGATTAATATTAATCATTAATACTAATAATTTACATTAACAACCCCGTTTGTTTTCAGTTGAAGGGTTGGTAAAATGCGGTCCAGTGGCGGGACAGAGAGTCCCCCGTCAACCAGTGACCCATGGGAGGTACTGAGTGGTTTGGCACTCCTCATAGTGGAGGGGCGCATCCCTGGGGGCGACAAGGGCTTCCATGCTGGTCCCCACTGCTCCTCAGTACTCAGCATCAGGAGTAGCCACCTCTGCAACCCATCTGGCAATGACACGGTGTGTATAATGTAGCTAGTATTAACTTCAGCCTCACTGATTCGTGTAGTTATATATTGTGATCTTCTTCCTATTCACAACTTTTTAAACTTTAAATTCTATAAAATACCATTAAAACGTCTTCTTCTTATTCACGAATTCTTTACATTTAAATGCCATAAAATACCATCAAAACGTCTTCTATACGATCAACAAATGATACCTAATCTTATGAAAGATTTGCATTGATTATCTTTTTCCTTATGTGTAATCGGTTAAAGCTAACTTTTGATAATAAAGACTAGCACTAGCCAGGTAAATGCTAGTGTGCTGTGCTGGTTATAAGCCAAGCGTTTGAATGCCAATTGGAAGACTAATTTGTACCCTACTTTTCACCTTTATGTTTATGTAAGTCTTGTTATTCATTACTAATTACCTTCACACTCACCTTCTCCTCACCTTTTGGTGCCAAATAAGCACTTGTTTCTACCAGTTATCCTTGCATTGGAGTCACTATAGTAATTAAGAGTACCAGTGAGATGTTTGCTGTTGCTTGGCAGACTATTTACTATTTATCCCCAGCATCAGCACTAGCTATCGTCACCAACTCTAAACACTAACATCTTTTCAAGTTCTAAGATCAATTTGTGAAATTAAGAAAGGAATAATTTTATCTGTTTTTTTTTAATTGATTTTCAAAATAAAATAGATGCATGTAAATGAAGGTCAAAATTAATAGTTTCCCGATCTGAATAGTCTCTTGTATTTTATACTCTTTTATCCATGGTACCTGTAGTCATAGGAATTAAATAGAGAAGTATGCTAAGTTTCGAATTCATTGACTGTGAACTTGACCGTTCTTCAGAAACTGTAAACAAATGGCGTCACACAGAGTACTCTCAAATAATAAAGGTATTATTAGGTAACATTATAAGTGAATAGAGTGTAACGCGTGATAAAAACAATTTTATGCAAGTTAATTTCCATGAAAATGCACATTTAACTGAATAATAGCACATATTTTATTTAAAAACAAATGGAAACAACTCTGTGTGACGTCACACGAGTTGTTTCAGATGTTTCAATATTGTACTTCCCTATTTATTTACTATGCTTGTAGGTATCATGAATACCAATAAAATATAAATTATAATAATTAGGGCTGGGACAATATGCCTTTAAAATCATAGATTCCGAAAATATTATGACGGAGAGAGTTAAAGAGTATTGAATGGTTCTAAATCAGCTGTATATAGTATTCGATACTGTTTGATTTCGTTTCGTCTATGATATTCTTGGGACCTATGATTTTAAAAGCATATTGTCCCAGCCCTAATAATAAGGGTTCTTTCTTCTGACCGAAGATTTGAAACTGACCGATAATTCTTAGCTTACCCCACTAATTCCCTTTCAGTGCGCTAGAGCTATGAGTTTGCTGCGTCAGCTTCGTGTGATGTGGTCAGCAGGAGTTGACATCAGCATAGAGGTGCTGGTTGCGCCAGAGTGCGAACACGGGGCTGCTATTGCTGCTGCTATTGACACCAGCAAAGCTATGACCAAGCACACGCTTAAGCTTATTGAGCTCTGGACCTTCGCTGTGAATCACAAGTAAGAAAACTGATTCGTTAGTTTGAGTATACTTAATGATATATTTTGTGTCAAAATAGTTGATTCATGAAGTCCTATGAAGTTTATTTATGACTAAATCAACAGAAATTGATTTACATCATAGAATATTTGTAAAATTTTAGACCCTATGAATTCGAGATTAGAAATAGAACTCGAGCTACCATGTGTTGCGTAATAATAACTACCAAATAGGTATTCCACTTCATGCTTAACTCATCCACTGCTTGCTCCAATCAGGCCCTCCACTGAAGGTGGAGTAACTGGGTCCACATTGATAGCTGCCGTTAGGTCATTCCTCCACTTCTCTCAATTGTCCGCATGGTTGAGTCTGTCCGACGGACGAAACCCACCCCACCTCATCTACAGACTTACTGTGTCCTCCCCTATGTTCTGTACTAAGTTCGATGGCTCTTCTGAAGAACATGTCTTCCCTCTTGCTTGCTTCGGTATAGAGTCTGCCATTAAGGTAACTTATTTACCTTCTAGCCTTCGTTATTAAGGTATCTTATTTACCTTCCTGCAATTCATTATGCATATTGATAAAATTGGAGTTATTGAATTAATGTAAATCCAAAATATGTTGGATATGCCGGCTATTTACGGCAGTTTTTCTAATTATTTTTTTCCGCAGGTTACGTGCAGGTCTGTTCCAAGATCAACCGAAATACCATTCGCTATCTGCTCTGAAAAGCATGGCGAGATCATTTTAGCTCCAACGAATGAGCGAGAAAAATCTCCGAAGCAAAATGTTGATAACAGAAATGAGGCGAATGGCTCTTCTCCGTCTGTGAGCCTCAGACACGGTAGTTCGAGTATTGTCTTCCCTGCCTCTCTTGCTTCTCTTCCCATCTCACCCCCTTCAGCGTCTCCGTCAGTAGCAGCCCCTTCTCCAAATGGTGTAACGAGTAGAGCCAACACTTCAGGTGTAATCGCTGAATCATCCACTTCATTCTCTAATGATAGCAAAGTTTCCAGTACTCAGACCTCTCTATCAGAGGTTTCGAGTTCTGGAATATCTGCAGAAGATTCTTCCATTTGTAGTTCATCAAGCCAAAATGCTTCTCTGAATGGTAATTCGAAGAATGGCATTTCGAATATACCTTCAGTTTCCCAGATCATTGTCCCCTCTACTTCATCAACAGCTTCTTCTTCTAATAATTCTTCCTCACCCAAAGAAGGTCCATCCAACATTGCTAGTTCACTACCCACAGACTCTATGCCAGGTTGTTCCAAAGCCAATCAGTTGGAGCCAAAAACCCCCGTAACTAATGTCATCAACACTGCTAAAGTAGAGAATGGTGACTCTATTCATAATGGACATACTACCGTTCTTCCTCAATTGGTTTCAAAATCAAATGGCTCATCTTCGACAATTAAAAATGAATTGGACTTCAGAAACACGAAAAACTCTAACGGTTCAGATTCAGTGCATAACGATTCATCAAATGGGGTTCATAACCAAGATTTGAGAATTAATAATTTGTGAGTGTGAAATGCGAAAATTTCAGTTTGGGTGCAATTCATCATTTGAAGTCAGTTTACTACAAGAAAAATACTCTCATTGTACATAAAGTTCAGCTCTACTAACTATATATTTTATTTCATTTTCAGAATTTCGAAAAGAATCACAGACAGTGGAAGCAGCAGAGGTTCCTCTCCTGATTTCCAATTGGGTGAATCTCTTCTAGATCCCCCCAGCAGTTCATCCCGCCTCCACAGATCATACCAATCCCCTTCCAGATCTGGATCACCATCTCGAGAAACACCAGATCATTTTATCGGCCGTCCTAGACACTACTCAGTGTCTGACATCAGGATAAGCTCTCGTAGACCCTCCAGTGGAGTTGTTGATAAAGACTACACTGGTATTGTTGTTGGCCATCCTGCCGAAGGTGCTGGCCAAGCATCTTGTGTCGTCAGACCTGTTGCTGAACATCTTCAATGGACACAGACCAGATACCCTTCCAACTCCCTTCACTGTCGTGCCATGCATAACAATTACCATCACCGCTTCAACCACCCGTGCCATTCCCAATCTGGTCTCTCCAAGAACTCCTTCTGCAATGAGTCTTACAAGAGTGAATATGGAGAATCTTCCTCTACTATGCCTGATGGGGAGAAAATCCACAACCTCACTGATGTTGAGAGAAGTGATCTCAAACTAGATTTGTCCGGTCTGGATGAGTCCATGACAGGATTCTTTGATGATTCTGTTCTTCCTCCTGACGAATGGAGTCCTAGAAGCCGTGATCTGTTGCTCCAGCACATAGGAAGTGGAGGGACTAAAAGAAAAGTCGATTATTGGGATGTTCAGTCCAACAGCAAAGAACGCAAGAAAGAACAAAGTGCAGAGGAGCGATATAATGCTAAATTTATGGTAATTCAATATTCTAATTAGTTAAATTTAATACTGAAGTAGTAATGTATATGACAATTTCATTTGAATCTCAGTAAATTTTGCTATCTCAATATCAAATATTATTTTATTATGAAACTTGATTTTTTTTCAGAGTGACGGTAGAAAAAGGAACTTTGACCTGAGTTCTGAAGAGACTGTTCAAATCTTACGAACTCTGCACCAAAGACCTACAAACGGTCCTCTAGTCTCCACTCCTAGAAATAAGTTCAAATTCAGTGCACCAATCAACATAGAAGTCGCCAACGACTCCAGAGAATTCGCTAAAGAAACCTCAGAAGACAAAAGTCTAAACATTTCTGCTATCCGTTCGTACCGTAACTCAAACTCTGGCGTTGAAAGTGACAGTGAGGATGAAACTGAAGCCAAGGATCGTTTCGAAGAGGAGAAAACAGAGAAGTCAAATAGACGAAGTTCTCCTTCGTCTGTGAATGCTGTGAAAGTTGTGACTTGCACCAAGATGTACAAGGCACAGAGCGAATCTTTGCAGTCTGTTATCGAGTCACGCAGTCGTTGTAGTAACGGCGACGTGAACATCAATCACCAATTGGCTTCTATTGGGGAGAGAGTGAGAAGATCCCTCAGTTTTGACAGTGAAGATGAAAGGAAGGCTAACAACACTACTGTCAATATTCTGAGGAATAAGGGAGAGCCTATGCTTCTGAAGTCTCTGATGAAAAGATCTTACCAGGATAGCAACTCCATCAGCTACAAACATGCTAAGAACAACGAGTCCTCTTCAGATGTTAACAGTGTGAGGAATGATAGCGCCATGGACCTGGTGCACTGTGATAAAGCATCTCGCCCCGGAAGTCCTGGTACTCTTCTTGGCGATGCTGAAGTTGCGCAAATTAACCTGAACTCTAGCGTGAATGGCGTCAAGAATGATAGTTTTCGTGATAGGTCCGCTTCTAGAACCTCTAGTCCTGCCATCAACATCCCTTCATCTGACAGTAGCAGAGTCATTCCCATGCTCAATAACTCCACCAAACTCTTCAACTTCAACACTGGGCTTCCTCTCACTTCTTCCCCAGCTCCTCTTCGAAAAGGAGGTCGTAGCTTCGATTTCGATTCCAGTTTGAATTCGATTGCAGCCATTAAGCGGTCAGTAATGTTTATATAGATTTACTTTTTGTATCGTCTTAGCTCTTTATCATGGATGAAAATTTTAAAAAATAAGCACCTGAACAGTTCTTATTTGGGTTAGCTATGTATTGATAATTTCTTTTTTATTATTAACGCTACTTTTGTTTATTTTTCTATTGACTTTAGTGATATGATTTTTGTTTTGGAGATGTTTCTTTATAAACAGATTACATTATAACGTTCAGGATGATTGATAAGTAATGTATTTTAAGTTAAAATGAAAAAAATATTTAAAAAAAGAATCTGGTAGCTACAATACGGGATTTTTCGAAGAAAAGTGGCATTTTCATTACCACGCTTTTTCTGTTTATTAAACATATACAGCCTCTATCGGGGGTCGTCTATCCTCTCCAGTCTAACGTTACATCCCCCACAGGTCGACATCTTTCCACAGCAGTGCCCTCTCCCCCGAGTCTTCTTACTGCGAGTGCATGGAGTCAATGGACAGCCTGTGCATCAAGTGCTGCAGACAGGCCCTCTACTCCGCCTCTGCCCCCGCCACCATCACCTCATCAAACCTGTTAGGTACTTTCGAAGAGTGTGTCCTGCATGGACGCATTGAACCTTCATCCACCGTCCAGGGTACGTTCTCTTTCTTCGCGATGTGAAAATTTGATAGTTAAATTTATAGTTTATGCTTATTAAGTTAATGTAAAATAACAGTCATTAAATTTTAATCAAAGATATTTGTCTCTATGAACTTGTGGCTATTTTTTTCCAAAATAGATTTAAGTCTCATAATCTATTCTCAATTAAAGAGGCAGTACATTATAGTTTTACCTGCTAATAAAAAATCTTAACCTTTATTTTTGCCATCAGGTTTCAAGGCTCAGATCGCAGCTTCAGGTTCTTTCTGTTCAGATCACATCACCAAACCTGTGACTGTCCTGTTCTTCAACCTAACTGACAATGACCAAGTCTCTTCCCCGTACATGGTTAGTAATACTTAGTTAATACGGTAAATAGTAGCTACTACAGTGATAGTTGATAAGTTAAATAGTACTAAATGGTTAGTGGTGGTGATACAGTAACTACCACTACAGTGATAGTTGATACGTTAACTATTGTTATTTGTTATAGTGTTGCTAACAGTTTTTTCTTCCTTTTAAACTTATTGGATTACATGTTAAGTTGATTGCTCGCTGTGCCCGAGTATAAATAATACAATTAATATTAATAATTATTGTATTAAATAAAAAAACTGTCAGGGGATTTTATTTTCTATTCCCTTGTTTTTGTCAGGGTTTCATCAAGCTAGAGAAGAAAGGCTACAAAGTTCCCCCTAAAGGAACCGTTCAAGTGACTCTGCTTAACCCTCTGGGCACCGTGGTGAAGATGTTCGTGGTGATGTATGACTTGAGTGATATGCCGCCCAATGCTCAAACTTTTCTTCGTCAGAGAACGCTCAATATGCCTGTGGGGGCTAGTGAGCATGACCCAGACGCTCACTCTTGGCTCAGATATCTCGTACATCTCAAGTAAGAGCAAAACATTGACTACTCTTATTATCATTTAGATTGCACCCAGAGGTTCTATCTTGAAACTGTCTGTGGTGAAGGGAAGAGAATTTATATTGGGCTCCAAAATGTTGTAATTTGGATATTATCTTTCAAATTTATCATTTTTTTACTACTACTGGCAGTTTTTCAACTACGAGGTCTTAGATTTTGTGTTAGGCAGACTCGTAGGCTTCATTTACTATCACTTCTTTATTTTCCTCTTATATTTTTGTGTCAGGTAGGCTCGTATGCTTCATTTTCCTCAGAAGCACTTGAATCTTTCCCCTTTCACCACCACTAACTTCTAATCCCTTACCAGGTTTGCCAGCTCCAAGTCCGGCAAAGTGTACCTACACACTGACGTACGCCTCCTCATCTTCCGTAGGAGTGACGCTGACGCAGCTGTGGTCCACAAGACAGGTGTCCAGTACGAGTACAGGTCCTTCACTCACGGACCCACTGAGCCCAAGTACTCGCCTAGAAAATAGTCTGTGATAGTCCCTTGTAAGCTACAGAGAGAGTATTTATCAAATCTATTTGACTGGTTAAAGCTGAAGAAAATGTCTAATTTGATTTCTAATTACTGTAAGGAAATTCTGTCTCTATCACAACGTATCAATTAGTTAGAATTTACATTTTCAAAGTCAATAGAATATTAATCCGCACAACAGCATTAAGATATTTCTAAATAAACAGGTCTCACAAATCACTCAAGGGTCGTACACACGCAGGGTTTTTTTTTTAAGTCTCCAGTTTCCACCAGACTTTTTGCTAAGCTCCTCCTACTTTTTCCGCGAGAATATAAGAAAAAACGATATAATTATTATTTATTTCAGTTGGTATCCATGATACCTGCAGGTATCTTGGAGCTTAGCAAAAAGTCTGGTGGAAAAACTTAAAAAACCCTACGTGTGTACGACCCTTAAGTAAAATCACTAAGTAACTTATACTGCGGTTCTTTTTAATGCCTCTGTGGTATTTTATAAATGTATTTAATTAAATAAACTGCGCCCATTGAACTCTTTCAAAGCTTCTTCTCATCAGGAGAAATGTGAATAATCTATTCCACCCAATCCTCAGTTGTGTATAAAGTATTGGAACTGGTAGACTAGTTGCTATTCAATGAACTTCTTATCTAGTAGGCATTATTTTGAAATGATTTCTTGTAGGCTAAGTTACGAAT
The DNA here is from genome assembly GCA_947561585.1 of Caprella mutica. Taxonomy (NCBI): domain Eukaryota; kingdom Metazoa; phylum Arthropoda; class Malacostraca; order Amphipoda; family Caprellidae; genus Caprella; species Caprella mutica. Next base: position 127,639 of record CANNZV010000266.1, read on the forward strand.
TATCGGTCGGTTTCACATCTTCGGTCATTCAAGAAAAAACGATATAGCTGATAATTATTGCTCGTATAAGAATGATATAAGAAAAAACGATATAATACTTAGATATTATAATTTAATTTTTATTGTAGCTAGTTGGTATCCACGATACCTGCAGGTATCGTGGATACAAATTATATAATAATTAATTTACCGTTTTCTTTATATTACCGAATATTTGATACTGACCAATAATTCTTAACTTCCACTACCTCTTCTCTATTGTAAATTAATTTCCCGTAAGATTTTTTCAAGACAATTTTATCAATTCAATTAACAAATGTTTTGATATTTAAATGATGAAATATTATTTCCCACTGTTACTTACTGATGTACATTTTCTTTCCTATATTTTTGATGACTGTACAGTACTGCCATGTAGTTGTTGTCTTCTTTACCCAAGTTACTTGTATTTAGCTCTGAGGTGAATAAAGTGTTGTGATACTTTCCTATGTTTAATTGGTGAGGCTAAATCTGAAGATGTTGTTTGTGACTCTCCTGTGAATGTTTTACTCTTGACCCAATTTAAGGTAATAAAAAGCCTGGAAATTTATCGATGTTTCCATTATCTGCAAAGTGCAATAGATTGTTTGTTACGCATGTTATTTATTTTCTTGTACATTTTCCTTTCTATTTTCTAACTTATTCCGCTCATTCTTTTCACTTTCATCTTCGTTTATTTGTTCATTTTCGATAAGCGTTTGAATTTAAAATAATTTGTTTGGTTAATTACATCTGTTAAAATAACTGCAATTTAATCTGTTATACATTATGTAATAGTATGACAAACGTGATATCAAATAAATAAATAAAATGTCCATTTTCACATCTCCTTCACACTTCCTTTCACTCAATTGTAAAGTAATTTTAAGTTGTATCTGCTCATAAAAATAAACATGTTCTAAAGTTAACCTTCCGCAATCTGCGAAGCTAATAAGTAGGGTTGTGACAATATGCGTTTTAAATCATAGATCTTAAGAATATTATAGACTAAATGAAATGGTATCGAATACCGTATACCGCGGGTTTAGAACGATTGAATAGTCTTTATTTCGATCACTCTATAATATTTGTAACGCATATTGTCTCTAAAACATGTTCTTATTAGATGTAAAACATGTTTAGCTTTCAAACATGTTTATTTTTTGTGTAGTGAAGTATTCTTAAGTTAGGTCAAATCATTGTCTTGAAGTCTTTCAGTATGTATAATAAATGGAAAATTATATTACTACCTAAGACTAAATAAATAAATATCTCTGACATATTTATTTTATTTATCCCCTCTTTTTATAACCTAATGTCAGTCTGAAAATTAATGGAATTAAGTCAATAATTTTTTGACTTAGTAGAAAGTGTATTTGAAAACTAAAATTATTTAGTGAAATTGGAAAGAATATTTCTATTATATATTATAGCTAATTTATTAATATTGACAGTAATTTCTTTTATTGAAATTGAAGACCCATTTATTTTATTAATATTTTTGAATATTTTTTATCCATTTAAATTAATCTCAAATTGTTCTCTTATGAAATTCTATAACAACCTGAATTTGTATCAATAAGCACAGTTATGAAGTGTTAGTCGGTGATAAAGTAAACGTCTCTAAATTAACTTGTTTAAAAAACGAACAAAAATAGCGATAAATTGAACAGAAATGGTATAGTAAAGTTAATGGAGATTTTATTAAATCTTTAGGTAAAGTCCTAATCAGTAGGAGCGAATTGAATATCTGACGGAGATTTCATTAGGTCATTGCTAGGGTTGTGACAATATGCGTTTAACTCATAGGTCTTAGGAATATAGACGAAATGAAATACAATGGTATCGAATACTATATTCCGCTGGTTTAGAACGATAAATACTGTTTAATTCAATCAGTCGATAATATTTTAAGAATATATGCTTTTAGCACAGAAAATTATGTGTTTTGCTTTTCAGTGTTAAAAATATGTTTTTTTAAATAAAGCATATTCTAAAATATGCTGGAAAATATCCCAGTTACTGCAAATTAAAAGGGAGCGCAGTCTTAATGATTAAAAAAATATTTAACAATAACTTTAGACTACGTATAATTTTCATATTATTTTTGACTCTATATGAAAGACAAACATTAATAAGTAGGATTGTGACTTTGCATGTAGTTATATAATGCATATTGAAAAAGAATATGCGAATCCAGAAATGTCTCTGCAAATAAGAAATGGTTATTAATAGGGTTGTGACAATATTCTTTTTGAAATATGCTTTTATGCTTTATGCTTTAAGCTTGTTAAATATGCTTTTATGCTTTTTATATATGCTTTTTATGCCTTAAACTATTCTTTTTATGCTTAAAACATACCTTTTTATGCTCAAAATATGCTTTTTATGCGTTCAGGTTAGCTTTATATGCTCAATGATATGCGTTCAGGTTAGCTTTATATGTTCTAATTTCTTTGAAATAAGGCTAATTGTAATGGAGAGTTTTCATTAATGGTATATTTATATAGAAGGCAGGGTAGGAAACAATGTCAAATTGAAAGTTTATTCTGTATGAGGTAACTAAAATAATAAATATTGAACAGTTTTAAACAATAACTTTCACAATAAAGAAAGCATTTATTACATTTGATGAATATAGCTGTTTTTAAATTCTCTAAAATAATTCTACGTCTGTTATCTGCTATAATTTGTAGTCTTAACTCATTTCGAATTTAAAAAATAAGGTTCGTCTGGAAATAAAAAATATGGTACCGAAACGTCCTAGCTCCGTTTACAATGGGGACGTGTCATTAGTCCGACAGTTACACCTTTCTGTGTTATTTTCTAGGGTTGTGACTTTGCATATCTTGCATATTGGTGAAAAAATGCATATGCATATATAAAAAGCATATGCAAATCTTAAAATGCATATGCAAATAGAAAATCCATATGCAAATAGAAAATGCATATGCATTTTTATTTTGCATATGCATTTTCTATTTGCCCATGGAATTTCTATTTAATATACATATAAAAAGTGCCTATTAAAATAAATTTATCAACGATGTTCAAATGATAAACTTCTACATAAATAAATGATAAACATCAGGTGAATGAATAAAAAAAAGCTAGATATTTATTCTACTTCAATAATTTAAATATCATAGATTAGGTTATAACGAGGTGGGAACTTGGTTGAACTCTGCTTCTAAATATTCCAGATATTTAATAGAGAGAAAACTTCAAAAACTTCTACAGAGCAGAGAAATAATGAAAATATATATTGCGTTCATAGATTCAACATTCTCAGTAATTCCAGCAACAATAGAGCAAATTGAGGCGTGAGGCAGTTCAATCTCAAAAGTGATCACTAGGGTTGTGACAATATTCTTTATGAAAATTAGGCTTTTATGCTTTAAGCTTGATAAATAGGCTCTTTAGCTTTATATATATGCATTTTATGCCTTAAAAATATATTCTTTTATGCTTAAAATATGCTTTTTATGCGTTCAGCTTAGCGTTATATGCTCAACGATATGCGTTCAGGTTAGCTTTATATGTTCTAATTTCCTTGAAATTAGGTCAATTGTAATTGGGAGTATTCATTAAACCAAAAACAAAACAAAAATATTCAATTTACTATCTTGATTTTGTAATAAATGAAAAACATATTACTATATAATATAGAATAGTTACACCTCTTTTTAATTTCTATAGAACTCTTCTAATCAAAGAAAACGTGGAGGAATAGGTTGACAAGATCAAATTACTGATGAAACAATTAGTTAAGTGTTGGTTTTAAATTGTAATACCACTGAATATAATCAATGTTTGACTAGATACTAGGTAAACTAATAAAATATTTGTTAAATTATAAATAATATTATTTGAGGGGCCGTTGTATGATTTGCATGGTCAGAAGAACGGATAATTTTGATCTTTGTTAGTGGGTGACCGTTTAAAGATCGTGCGCTGTACGAGCTTTACCTGTATAAAAGATACTTCATATTTATGACTTGTTAATGTACATGGAAGCAGACTTTATAAGAAGTGTTTAAATATATAAAAATTGACAATTTATAGATATTAACTTTCATTCTACATCTCAGTGTTTTATTATTTTTACAATTAATAAAAAACAATTTTTGGTGAAAAATACATGGTCTTCTTAGTAACAGCCTATTTCGAGAAATAGATGGAAATCTGGAATGTCTACTTAACTGAAATAAGTTTAATTTTTTTTAATTAAAATTATTTTCTGCATATATTTTGTATATGCGTTTTATAAATGCATATATTTTGCATATGCGTTTTATAAATGCAGATGCGTTTTAGAAAATGCATATGCATTTTATGAAACGCATATTTCAAGCGAATATGCACTAAATTTTTATGTGCATATACTGCATAATATGCAGTGCATATTGTCTCAACCCTAGTTATTTCTCGTTTTATTCTTTGATTAAAAAAAAAGGATTACATAAATATACATTATAGATAGGTATACCAATTTAAATAATACAATATTTACCTTTATTTTTTTTTTACTTTGGTATATATTCCTCTCTTATTTTACTTTATTTCTAATATTAGCTAATTTGTATGATGCATTTCCTCATTCGATATAATGGAGTGTGTTGTATTCGCTAGTTTGTTGTACTGCACACTTCATGATTTTTTTTAATGACCTGGCAGGGGGTTTAGGGGGGTAGCACGTCCCATCCCCCGATATACATATATTTTCATGTTCAATCAGAAATAAACTACAAAAATGTTGGACTAATGGAGGGTCGCACCAATGAATAGTAAGAGTTTACAATAGGTAAAGCGAAACTCAAAATGGCAACTCCTATAGTGTACTCCTTATTAAAATTATTACTATTAATTATCGCCTTACAGGTTCCAATGATTCAATATGGTAATTTCCTCACCTAGTATTTTTAACTTAAAAATTCTTGAATCATTCATTCAAACCATAAAAATTAGTTTGTGTTTCATTTGCAGTCACTTGGACTATTTGATTAGCTAAAAGCATATTTTGAGAATATTCTTTATTTCAAAAAATATGCTTTATTGCTAAAAAGCATAAAGAATAATTCTTTAAGCCAAAAGAATATTGTCACAACCCTAGTTATTAAAATAATATAATTTATTGTGAATTCTACGTAATTATATGAAAATTATCATGCGAATGAATATATGAGCTCCCTTCTATTTCAGAAATTTAAATTATTATAGGCTAGCCATAACGAGGTGGAGAATGAGGTTGAACGCTGCTTCTCAATATTCTAAATATTTGTTAAAGTGAAAATGTCAGAAAGTCTTACAGAGTATTGGAATGAAATGAAGTCCTGCGCTCATAGATTCAACAGTGATTTCAACAACAGTATAGCAATTGAGACGCAAAGTCGTTCAATTTAAATAATGTTCTACTGATCTTAAAAATATTCTCAAGAATACTTATGACAAGAGATATTACGAAAAGCTTTCATCAGTATTATAAAAAAAAAGGATATTCAATCATCAAAAACATAAATTCAATTCTGACATGAAATGCTAAAATAACTTGGCCCATCAGATATGGCGAGTCTTCTATACGCACCTCTAGTTTCATGGGATATTTCCTTATGGGAGAAAATTTAACTTTGAAAACTTAATATATAGTAATTATAAAATGTAATTCACATATCTACTACTTTTCCTGTCACTGAACAAAATGTTGATATTTGTACTCATTTATATATTAATATACATACAAAAAGATCTCATATTTATGACTTATTTAAATATACTTGAAAGCAGACTTTATATGAAATGCTTCAATAAATTTAAATTATCTTCAATTAAAAGATATTAGTTAATAATTTTTTTTAATTAATAGAAAATATTTTGAAATATTTCTTCGTAGCAGACCATTTCTAAAAATCCATGGAGATCTACAAATGCTTACTTACATTCTAACAAACCGTGACCGTAAAAGAAAACGAGTGATGCAACTAAAATATGTGTAAAGTTTTTTATTCAAATTATATTCACTTTATCCTGCATATAAAATACATATTACAGAATGCATATGCGTTTGATGAAATGCATATGCGTTTGATGAAATGCATATGCATTTAATGAAATGCATATGCGTTTGATGAAATGCATATGCATTTGATGAAATGCATATGCATTTAATGAAATGCATATGCGTTTGATGAAATGCATATGCGTTTGATGAAATGCATATGCGTTTGATGAAATGCATATGCATTTAATGAAATGCATATGCGTTTGATGAAATGCATATGCGTTTGATGAAATGCATATGCGTTTGATGAAAGGCATATGTTTTTTTTTTTTAAATGCATTTAGATAAAAAAAACATATTTCAAGTGAATATGCCCTAAATATTTATGTGCATATTGTCACAAGCCTAAATATTAGTTTTGTGTCTGCAGAACTGGTTCATATTCGCAAGAGAATAAGCGAAAGACTGGCATATATGATATATTTGCCTATTTCTGTAGAATATACAAGCGCGACTATTTTCATAACTAAATATGTCACAATGATGTGCAGGTTTGTGCATTCATTTCTGAAAAATAAATCTTGTGTACTTAACGATTTTTCTTTGATTTTTCTTTTGAAGCATTTTTCAGGATTAATTTGGTATCAATTGAGGATTATTTAAAAGACCTGGGCAAAAATTATAACACATTTGAATAATTTGAGGTTAGTTTCTCTTTCTGATATTGAATCTCTAAGTTATACATGCAGTCACTTTTCCAAAAGAACTTTTAGACCTTCTTTAGATTGTAACTTTGTGATATACTATAAATATAAGTCCGAACATTATTTGTCGCTACTTGCAGTTTTAAAGGATAGCGCTAGGGTTATTCTCTTCAACTACGATGTCTTAGGTTCTGTGTTAGGTAGGCTCGTAAGCTTTATTTACTATCACCTCTTCATTTTCCTCTTTCATTCGTGAGTGCAGCCACCGGTTCTCGTGTCCCATTTTGTCACATTCCTTGGTAAGTTACTGAATTCACGAAGTAGCTTTTCTGCATCCATGAACTTGAAACCAACGGTGGTAGGTGACTTTTTTTATGGAACCCCTTTATTGCAGTTCCTTGTATTTGCTTTCCTTTCGATTTCTGCGATATCGTCTTTGGTTTAATTCCAAAGAAGACATTAAACTTACAATTAATTACGCTTTTGATGTTTTTTTTTTTTTGAAGAGTACGTGAATCAGGCACATCGAAACAACCTTAATAATTATTTAAATGCATTTAATAATTGTGGAGAGAAAACTATTTTCTCAACAATTAATAATTTTAATGTCTTGAATTGATTAATAATAACCCATAATAACTCATTTACTTTTAAATAACTCTATGTTCATTACAACGAGTGTTATATTTACTTTTAAATTAACTCTGCGGACATTACAACCATAATTATATTTACTTTAAAAACTCTGCGGACATTACAACTAGTATTGTATTTACTTATAAAATAACTCTGCGGACATTACAACCACTATTATATTTACTTTTTAATATCTCCATGGTCATTACAACCCTATTATATTTACTTTTAAATATCTCCATGGTCATTACAACTAGTAATATATTAGCTTTCAAATAACTCTGCTGACATAACAGTCAGTATTATATTCAATTTTAAATAACTCTACGGACATTAAAACCAGTACTATACTCGCATTGGAAATATTAAATTACTGTTATTTTGCTATTGATATCAAGGAATTTAAATATCTGCACCAGAATATACAGTATGCTAAATATGTTTTTTGTGATATCCAGCATAAAATATATTATTTTCAGATACGCTGCATATTCGCAATTTTCTACTATGTGAAATAGAGCTATATATTCAATGCTCATTGTCGCTTATGAGTGGAGAATTTTCCTCTCCACTCAAAGTTGGTTCGTTTAATTTCTTCATAATATTGCAAATTGCTTTGGGACAGTAATGGGCATCTGCAGCCTATGTTTGATATTTTTATAATTCCAATTTAAAATCAAAAGAGTTATCAAAATCATAACTACCTAACGCAAAATATAAACCCTCGTAGTTGAAGAGCATAACTAGGGATGTGACAATATGCACCGTAAAATATACTGTATAAGTGCATAATATTATTCACGATATGCAGCATATTTCATATGGCGATATCTGCAGAAGATGTATATGCTAGACAAAATGGATATTGAAATTATGCATATTATATGCCAGAAATTATTCAATATAGTGTGCAAATTTATTATATGCTAAAAGTTAGTTGCGAAATATGGAATAAAGTTAATCTCTAAGTAGATAGATTTATTTGGGTTTCCTTTAGTCTCAACTCAAAAATTGTGCACCATCAAGTCAGATAGTTGCATGTTCAAAATTAACCAGGACGTGTATAGCTATTGGTGAGCATGTATGCACACGTGCATATTTTATGTTTTTGAAAAATATGGCTAGTACTGCATTCATGCAATATGTACAATGTCACATCCCTAAGAATAAACCAAAAATTTTAATATTGTTTACGAAATGATAAACATTATAAAAATGATAAGAATCTTATGTACACCAGAGTCTCTCATTTTGCTTTTTTTTCAATGGAATTTTAGTTTCAATAATATAACTTAATAAATAATAGTTTAACATATACCAAAATTTCATCGAGACTTTCTTTTCATCAGCAAATATTTTGTCATTAGTTGAAGAGATTCGTTTCCATGTCCCATGATTGAATAATATTTCTTTGCATAAAGTTACACAGAAATATATGCCTGCACTGGTGAACTTTGCATATTCATTTAGGGTGAATATGCATTTCAAAATGCATATACCAATTTGCTGTGTGTATCCTCTTAGTCTGAATTGACAGTAATAGTCATAACAAATAACACGCTACAATGAATAACAACTATAAGTTTAGATACCGTTACCTAATAACATCGAGTAACCATTCAACCTTTAGTCATTGGCAGGACCTTAGTTATATTTTGGTAACGTTTTCTTTGATGAAGTTAATACACATAACAAATAATAGTCTCTACTATATGTAAATATATAACTCGATGTTTTTAATATAATCCATGGAAAATTTTAATCTAAGTTTCTTTTTTCAATTTTCTACATTAAGTAGGTTGAATAAAAATATTTTATTATTTTTTAATCCAATATATTTTTAGGTCTCAAATATGTTAATTGGAATTTTTATTTATGTTATCATTTATAAACTTAATTCTAATAAGAATTTGAAGTCTGAATTCTAGATTTTATGCTTGAAAGTTTATATATTTTTTAAATATTGTCTCTAGACGTTTGAAAAAGATTGTAATCGATCCGTCAGTATCGACTTAATTAATTCATCAACATCTTTGACAATATTTCATTATTATATCAAGCTTACGAGTGATTTAGACTAGAACAGATTATCATTAATATCAGAAATAATGAAAAATAGTTGTTTCACAATTACCAACCTTATATTTTTGATTTTTTAACTCGGAATACTTGAATAATTTGGAAACTACATTAGACTTTTTTTCTCAGTTCAGTAAATTGGTGAAGAAATTAGTGATTCCTGCCAAACTTGAACCATCATCTGACTTCTCCTCCAAACTGCCTAGTGGTCCTGAAGCGGAATCTTGATAAGGTTCTACAGCTGGACCGTGAGATGACGTAGATCTCTTAGTAAGTCCGTGAGATTTTCGAAGTTTCGAATCCATACGGGATTTCAGAGATGATCGAGGAGTTAGCCGACGAGATCCCATGTGGTCCCGCTTTTGATGTCTTGAAGCTGAACCTTTCTTTGGTCCAGGACCAGGTCCTTTCATTGGTCCAGGACCAGGTCCTTTCCTATGTCCAGGAAGTGGTCCATTCTTTGGTCCAGGACCAGGTCCTTTCCAATGTTCAGGAGCTGGTCCATGACCTGGTCCATTCCTAAGTCCAGGAGCTGGTCCATTCTTTGGTCCAGGACCTGGTCCATTCTTTGGTCCAGGACCTGGTCCATTCCTAAGTTCAGGAGCTAGTCCATTTTTTGGTCCAGGACCTGGTCCTTTCTTTGGTCCAGGACCAGGTCCATTCCTAAGTCCAGGAGCTGGTCCATTCTTTGGTCCAGGACCTGGTCCATTCTTTGGTCCAGGACCTGGGCCATTCCTTAGTCCTGGAGCTGGTGCATTCTTTGGTCCAGGACCTGGTCCTTTTTTTGTTCCAGGACCAGGTCCATTCCTAAGTCCAGGAGCTGGTCCATTCTTTGGTCCAGGACCTGGGCCATTCCTTAGTCCTGGAGCTGGTGCATTCTTTGGTCCAGGACCTGGTCCTTTTTTTGTTCCAGGACCAGGTCCATTCCTAAGTCCAGGAGCTGGTCCATTCTTTGGTCCAGGACCAGGTCCATTCCTAAGTCCAGGAGCTGGTCCCTTCTTTGGTCCAGGACCAGGTCCATTCCTAAGTCCAGGAGCTGGTCCCTTCTTTGGTCCGGAACCTGGTCCTTTCTTTGGTCCAGGACCAGGTCCATTCCTAAGTCCAGGAGCTGGTCCATTCTTTGGTCCAGGACCTGGTCCTTTCTTTGGTCCAGGACCAGGTCCATTCCTAAGTCCAGGAGCTGGTCCTTTCTTTGGTCCAGGTCCAGGTCCATTCTTAAGTCCAGGAGCTGGTCCATTCTTTGGTCCGGAACCTGGTCCTTTCTTTGGTCCAGGACCAGGTCCATTCCTAAGTCCAGGAGCTGGTCCATTCTTTGGTCCAGGACCTGGTCCTTTCTTTGGTCCATGACCAGGTCCATTCCTAAGTCCAGGAGCTGGTCCATTCACTGGTCCAGGACCTGGTTCATTCCTTACTCCATGTGCTGGTCCTTTCTCTGGTCCATGATCAGATCTATCTTCCAGATAGAAACTCGACACAGATGCTATCGCGAGCAGCAAGAATATTAGTGCCTGTAAAACAGGAAAAGATTGTTAATATTCTGAATTATTAGGTGATGGCAAATATAAGCATTAATATATAGAAAAATATACCTATGTTATTTATAGAAATAAATGAGAGAAAATAAAGAAGAAATTTTTTCACAGTGCATTCAATTCAGTACACTGAATTGAATGCACTGTGATCCATCAGAAAAGTCATTCTTGAATTGCAAATTAGAAGCACTTAAGATTCGTCAAATGTTATAATAGATGCATTACTTTAATAGGAAAAAATGGATTTTTATCATTGCATTTGTGCAATGTGATGGAATGCCGCCTTGCATCCACCAAAGTGAAGAACGAGTTACAGAATTGAACATCCTTGGTCAAATAATGTCTTGTATACATGAAGTCATTCTCTGGTCGAAAACAATCCCCCACAACCTAACTCAATGGCGAACACTACACACGTGCCTCGGGTGAACATCACAGGGTGCGCTCGGTCTCCCCCCACTCCTCGAAGGTTGGGAGGGGCTAAAAAAACAACCAGTCGCCATCAACGATTGGAACAATTCCATTAATAATGAAAACGAACATTAACCTTAACATCATACCAATTATTTGTTTCACAGATTTTGAGGATTTTCTTTTGTCCACACTCCGTCGTTTTTTCGATATGGTTTTTGATGGAGGCAAAGAACTTCTCGTCATTCAAAATGGTTCTGACTGACGAGATTTGTTGGATAGTTGCTGCAGAATCCACTGACAAAACTACCTTCTCTGTGCTTTTTGAACACCAGTTGATGTTTGAAATGAAGTGTACTGATAAAAATGAAAACGAAGTTCATGTCTGACGATACTCCATAACGTAGTTTTAGTTGGTGAAATCTGCTGAGAAGCTTTTCTAAGAAAGCAACTGTGGGTTTCTTCAAAGGAAATCTTCACCTCCACAGTCACTGCTTCTGTACTTTTTGTGTCTGTTTTCATTTGCTTCTTCCTTCGGATAGATCACGAACTTTTGTGAACTTTTTCAGGTGGTAAGATTTAGCTGCCCTTCCACTGATCTTGAAGTGAAGCATGTATTATCTGCGTACTGTTGAAGGAGAAGGTGTCTTGTCAAATTGCTAGACGATTCGTTTCTTCTCAAGTTCAGAAAACACTTTTCAGGTTGAACATGGTTGAAGATCAATGCGAACTTTTAAAGAATGATAGAAATCCACTCTTTATGAAAAAATGGCGTATGAATATTACGACTTGAAACATTTTAAATTCTCTCAATTCGCAAATTAAAAATGACGCTTGTAAATTTTTTAATTAGTTGTAATTGCTGGAAAATAAAGAAAACGTAAAAAATGGTAGATATGAAGAAACAATAGAAAGTAAAATACAAATAATTATTTATTTAATACCGTAACCAAAGGACACATCTAGCAATGTTTGTTGGGCCAATATTTAGGGCAACATTGGTGATATTGGGACAACATTAGCCCGAGAATCATTGCTACCTTGGAACCCTACCTTATATATTAATTGAAACAACGAGTGTTCAGAGTTCTATTTTAGACACTCTTACTAGTCAAATATTAGAAATAGTTAGTGCAACCAGCCCCCTAGTATGACCAGGATGTAAGTTTGAGTTTGAGAATAAGCATTACAATTACATTGGTATGACAAAGCACCAGGTTAAAGGGACAGTAAACCTTTGGCAAAACTTATTCTCAATTGTTGATAAATCGATTGATGGACATTAATTATGGAATAAATGTTTTCTTTACATCTTTTATAATCCAATTTAATAAAGAAAAAAATTAAACCTCAATTGCAGAGTCATTTTCCTATGAACATCTTAGGTACCAGCGCGATATTACTAACTTTTCTCTGTATTTTTATTCACCTTCTAGTTTAATTTATATTAAATTTAAGTTAACATTTTATTGAATAATTAATCTTTATCACTGACGTTTATTTATGATGGAGTAAAGTTATTGCTAATAAATTCGTTAAAAGACAACTGATTATGTAACTGCATTTCGGTGAACATTCCAAATAAATGCATATAATAATGTACATTTTTTATAATTATTCGTTGTATTTCAGACGAATGATTTTTCACAAGTGATTATAGCTAATTACTAGAGCTAGGACATTGGGGCACTTAAAAAAGAGCAGTAGTAGCGGTCAAAACGAGCACTTGTAGCGCTATAAATGTGCAGTAGGAGCGATAAAAAAGAGCATTTGGGGCACTTACCGGGGCATTTGGGGCACTTATCGGAGCATTTGAAGCACTTATCAGTGAATTTGGGGACAGTTATTGGTGCATTTGAGGCAGTTTTTTGAGTGTTTCATGCACCGAAAGAAAAAGCGTGTTACTTATCAAAGTAAGAATTTTAACGAGGTTTTGTTTTTTGAAGAGTTTTTGGATGAAATATACACAAGAATTATCTTTAATTTTTATCGATCAATAATTCATTTTGAAAAATCATTATGTAAATATGTAAGACTCAAAAGTATTGTGCAATACTTGAAAAAACATAAGAAAAAGAACAATAAATGTTGAAACCAAAACGAACGTATGGAATCTATATCGAGTCTATAATGTTACAGAAAATTTTAGCATCACATGTTGTTGAAGTTTTGTAAGAATGTGAAAGTTAACCCATATTAACAAGATAAAACCATTACTTCTTTAACATTTTTTTGACCCTTCATCGTCTATCTGAGACCACATATTTCAATAAAAAGAATAATATCTACTTCTGTGGAAATAACAGGGGCACTAGCATAGCGGGAAACATCTTAGGGAGTCAATTCGGGAAATATTTCAGTCTGGTTTCTTCACTATGCCTTGCAAAACATTCAACCCTGTATTTACTTACTCAAACAAATGTACGAAAAAATAAGGTATGTAAAATAAAACAAAGATATTTGTAACTAAATAGATATGAATTACGTGAAAATCTAGGGTTACTATTAGAATAGTTACACCTCTTTTTAATTTTTATAGAACTTTTCTAATCAAAGAAAATGTATAAGAAAAGGGTAACAAAATTAAATCATTAAAAAAACTGAACAACAATACATTAACTCATTAGTGAATATAATCAAATTAATCAATGCATGACTAGATTGATGGTAGACATAGAATATATTTGTTAATCCATATAATTTAAATATGTCATTGTAAGAGCTACATGGCCCTTATAGAACGGATATTTTTTGCCCGACCTTCACGAGCTCTACCTGTAATATGATTTCTCTTCAACATTTGAAATTAGTTAACTATCAAAAAATAAATACGGATACAATTTCTTTGACTGTACCTAGGCAATAGGACACAAACACATGCCCTGGTATTTCACTGAAGCTATCTCTCTATCAATATCAAATTCGTATTTTAATCTATTTTTAGTTTAAGTATATTTATACGAACTAATTATTGGTAATATGAAGGATGGGGAAAGAAATGTATGAATTATTAATGTTACCTCAGCAATCACTGGTAGATAACTATGTGAAATTAGTTCGATCCTTCACGTTTAAGCTCTATGAACCATTAAATACACTTAAAAGTGCAGTTGTCCACCCGGTAAGAATGATACAGTTATTTGACATTACTCAATCTTGGTGCGCAATTGAAGTCAACCAGAGTACATATGGAGCATTTTGAGCAATTTTGGGCGTTTATAGCGTTTGGAGCATTATGAGCGCTAGTGGCATTTAACTTATAAATGCCCCAATGTCCGAGCCTTACTAATTACTAATAACATTTTAATTACAATGAAGGTTAATTTGTTGCATTTAAATTTGCAGGCCCCCTTTAATATTTCAGGAATTATTTATTCTCACCTTCTTCATATTTGCAGTTTAGCGACTCCAGAGATTTTTAGAAATGGGATTTGCTTTATTCGAAGAAAAATAATTATCACAACCTTAGAAAAAAAAAATTAGAATAACCAGTTACATTAAGATGCTAGTTCATATTGCAATAATAATATTTCTATCTAAGGACAGAAAAAGTATTTCTATAAAATTTAAGCTTTCGGAAATGATTGTTGTATTCGTCAACAAAATTAACAATTAATGAAAAATAGCATCTTATAAAGGAAAGTTATTTAATCCTTATATATGAATTGAACTACCTACAAATCCCATCTTTTATTCAATGGATAATTAAACTAGAATTTATTTTTCACTTTTAAATCATTAATACGAAATATATGGATTTTGTTCCAAATCGGAACAACCTATATGAAAAAAAAATTAAATTCTGGATTGCCCCAGACACATGTACGCACAATAGTTTTACCTGCTACACCTCAACTAAATGTAAAAACTGAATATAAGAGATTTCAATCCATTAGAAACAACCCTACCTTTAAATTGACCCTTACGCTACCTACGGCATCTTCAGATGCACATATTTTTGTATTGGAAAACAACAGAATAATGTAAATAAATAAAATAATTCATCGATATATTTTTGAATATGTATGGTCTATAAAAAAAACTAGATTTCACATTTATCCAACTGAACTAAACTAAATATATGAGTTGCGATTTTGAAATAGTTTGAGAATAATAAAAAATAATGGAAGTTAAATTAATTAATTTTGAATGAATTCTCATTTGAAATATAGGTAATCACTAAAAACGGACAATATGTTAAAATTATAATTAATAAAAATAATTCAGTATCATAGAGATTCAAGAGAATTATCAAACTGTTAATGGAATTATCCAACGACTGTAAAAAAAATATCGAACAACTCTACCATCTCAAATTGCTCTCACTGTAACCTAGGAAAATAATAAATAACAATATATTAACTTAATATAATGGCCAATGAAATGAGGTGTGGAAGGAGGTAACGAGGCAAATACTATCAGGTAGAGCAGGTGTGACAGGTTATATACCATTCCATTGACTCATGCTTTTATGTGATTAGCATTGTACAGGGTGAACCAATGATAAAAACATTTTAAACAGCTGTAAACTTGGAGTTCATTATAATTATATTATATCAAAAATATTTACAAGCATCATTTCATAGTTTTTCTCCACATTTGGATTATATTTCAAATAATTATCACTTATTTGAAAGAAGATATTGAACACGGATGTGCCCAATAGATGGTGATTTTTTTGATGGTGAGTACCATCCATTGCTGAGTGCTGTCAGCTGTGAATAGAACAAAATGGAGGTCAATTTGAGATCAGGCAGTTAAAAAAATATGATTATATACGTGTGAATATTTTAATATTTCTGAATTAGTTAGTTTATAATAAATACCGAGTTTGCGGTTATACAAATTGTGTATTGACTTCTGAGGAGAACCTAAATATATTTTATTATAGTATAGAAAAACCTATTTATTTTATTATTGTATTGAATAACCCATATATATATATTATTTATATATAGGACAACCCATATATATATTATTAATATACTGTGTAACCCTTATATATATTATTAAAATATAGGATAACCCATATGTATTGTTAATTTATCCGATAACCTCTATATACTATTGATATATATGACAACCTATATTAAATATATGTATATGCATATAATGTTGAACCAATTAACACTGCACAAGTGTCTGCCACATGATAAGATATTCTCTAATATGCTCAATAATTGCCTTTCCAGACCAATTGTTTGTCTGCCCACCTGTGGAAACAATGCAAACAATAGTCATTATAATTCAACTAATAATTGTTATAATATTCTATTATCTAATAATTATTATTATTATTTATAATAATATATTAACTGGTACTGAAATAATATTAATAATTTATATGATTAAACACAATTAAACTCTATAATAAATTAATTTCCAAAATCCAAAATAAGTAATTAACTTCTAACTTAGGATGCAAGACGTCGGACGATGTCTTGCAAGCTAATGTCTCGAAGATAGCAGTTATCAGCCGTCTATTGACGCTTGTAAGACGTATAAATTGAAGAAGAGCTTTATTAGACGTCTTACAGACGTATTTCTTGAAAGCAAGATATATTAGAGGTATAATGGCGTCTTGCCACCCTCGTTTAGAAGGGGGGGGGGAAATGCCAAATAAAAGAGAAACACCCTCATCACTCCCAATAAATAATTTATCCAATAAATTTTATTGATTATTTATTGTCACAAAAAAATGTAATTTCTTTCTAATATAATCACTTTGATGTCCCTAATAATTTTACATGCATTGACTTATTAGAGGAGGAGATAAAAGTAACATGCATATTTATCTAATTTGAATATTGACTACATTACCATCGTTATAATTATTATAGTTATTTAAAATTTTATTTCAAATTTTATAGAGCTATTCCTTTGATATATTTAATAGATACACTAACAGAATATGAATTTTTTTAATCGAGCTCTTTCTTATGTGTAGAACATGTAGATGTTTTTCGTAACAAAAAAGTTATTTCTTTTATTTCGTGTGTATAATCTTAACTGTTTATATTTATATATATTTATTTAGCTATACATGCATAATTACAAATATACACTCAAAGAAACTGAAGTATCAAAAGCTCTACAAATTCATTATCTATATATATACACTCTGAACCAAAAAAAAGAAATATCTAACTTAGTCTCCTTTGAAATAATGTGTTAATTTTATATATATATTTTCCGCGGGGGATTATTTCCGCCATGGAATTTTTTCCGGATACCGTACATTCTACCCCCTGTATATTCCACCCCTGTAAATTAGATAAAAATGAAAAATGTACCATAAGAGAATTTAGAAGTTGTCAGTCGATTAACTGATTTGAGAAAAAAAATTAATATTAAATAATTACCATACATATAGGTAGTTATCATTAAATTAATTCTCGTTGGTCAAATAATTAGCTATATATAATGAACTTACTCTTTTATTGATTATATTATATACATATTTTCTCAATTTAATTTTTTAATTCTCTATTCCA
Organism: Caprella mutica; assembly: GCA_947561585.1. Lineage (NCBI taxonomy): Eukaryota > Metazoa > Arthropoda > Malacostraca > Amphipoda > Caprellidae > Caprella > Caprella mutica. Next base: position 145,511 of record CANNZV010000266.1, read on the forward strand.
TTTAATTAATTCTATTTTCAGGTCTCATTTTTATGGCCATTAATATTGGCAATAAATTTCTCCATTATTTTATGCATGCATATAAACAGTCAGAAATAATGAACATCTGGAGGAAAAATTCGCTCTAATTGTCTACCATCAAAATGATAACCAATTTGGCGCTCACATAACTATAGTGTATATAAAATATAGTGTTTAAAAAATAGTGTTTATAAAATCTATAGTGTTTATAAAATCACCTTTGTTATTGGCTATAAGTCTATAAACTATAAAACTGTGACTATGTATAATTATAGGATGAAATAGAGGTTTCAATTTAAAATTACTAAAGGAATTATCAAACAGTTCAACTGTTGCATTGAGAATATGTTGATAATAAAAAATATAGAGTAAGGTATCGATCACCAAATGCCAATTAAATAGCGGCTGAAAATTGCAAAAGGTTATTAAAAGATTGCATAAACATTACCTTCGAAATATATTATTTGTAGAGATCAGTGAAAAATTAACATTTTAATTAGTTATTTTTCATTAAACTCTTTATAAAGAATTCATTTCATTGCTTATATTTTGATGGAATGCTTTAAAATAATAATCAATTATAATATTCGTTTGCAACTGGCAATTGTTACTCTACCCTTTAAATAATGAATATTTACAATGTATATATTAACTTACAGTATATGGATTGAAATTTGATATCAATGATATTGACTTTATTTTATATTTATTGAATTTATTTCATTAAAATGATATAATAGGAAGCAGCTTTATAGCTATATTAGAATATAGAATAAATTATACCAATATAAGATGTTTGTAATTATACTCATGTGTTCTCAAATTCAATGCTTTTTAAGTTTTTTGTAATTTTATTTTAAAAGAACTTGCAATAAAATAAAAACATCCTTTATATTTCAATTAAAATTGATATTAAATCCTCAGCGTTAATTAATTGGTCTGTAATTCAATCAAATCAATTTCTTTACATAAACTTAATTATATTTAATATATTTATTATACAGCATGGTACATAGGATCGACATTTTCCAATTAAAAACTTCATTTAATTCTGAAGACACGGACCAGAAGTGAGGATAATTAAATTGCACAAATATTAATACTGATGAGAACACGTTATTCTTAACGGGTAAGAACAGTAGTCTTAATAAAAATATCATTACTGTAATAAACTATGGAATAATTAATATAGCTACAAATATGATTAAAAAAATAAAAATTCATTTAAATAATTATTTATTGGAGAACAAGAAATATTTACATAGCTACTAGATATGTAATATCTATATAATATGTTTAATTATTGAGTTAAAATTTAATACTATAAAGTTCATTATGAATTATGAAATTATCCCATATTTGTTAAATTAATTAAGTAATTAAAATCACAAGTGAATTAATATCAGTTGTACTAATTATATATTATTTATTTAATCTTAATAAATAATATCAACCCTAATTAAGTTTCAAAACTATTTTATAAGTTAAGTTGTAATACAATAATATATTTTTCATAAAATAGAATAATTATTGATCATTTTTGAATTGAAACTAAATCTCTATAGAACTAAATTTAAATTTCTTTTAATATAGATTAAAATATTAATCAAATTAATTTACCGAGTAAATCCATATTAGCTAATTATCATAATTTTGGTGAATTATTTATAAGGAAGAAATTAAATAATTTAGAAATTCGTAATATTCTATTGGAAATAGAAGAAAGTTTCGGTATCCAGGATTCAGACTTTGGCCATAAAAATCATACCAATTGAGTTATTTCCAATATTTTTCATCTGATTTTGCACACGAATTTCCAGCCAAGGATTAAAAAATGTCAGGATTCACACAGTCGATTTCAGAAGAGAAATCCGTTACAGGATAAGAAAGTAAGGATGAGTATCGGAAACTGCAGGATTGGGCGTAGGAAGAGTCTGGAGATCTGAAATCCGAAACTCAAAGTGAAAATCTCGATAAATCGTCATTTTCTGGCGGTCAAATCGAGCAAGTGATAAAGAATAATGAACTGCGTGTTCAGATTGCAGAACAGTAACTTCATAATTCAGCAGCACAGAGAAAGTACAACAACATACAGAGAAAATTTAATATACTTCTGGAGCACAGTTAAATCGATGAGGATAACTAGAAAATACAAAGAGAAAACCTAGACCAACTTATCTTGAAGGAGGAACAAATTTTGAGTGAGAATAAAGACTATGTTGCGTATATAAAGAAATTGAAAAGATTCTGCAATGAGTTCCAAGAATCACTAAGCCAATAGAAAGAAGAGGGGAAATACCTTCAAAAGAACCTTGAATCTATGAACTACAATGCTAAGTAGTCTCTGAGCAATCTGCAAGAATCAATCAATACAATACAAAATGAAAATGTGTCGATGAGAAGCTCTATCAAAATATTTAAAACAGAAATCAGTGAATTGAAGGACAAGTTATCCTCAAGCAGACAACGTCGTGAAGGTTCTGAAATCAATTTAAAGTAGATGCAGGAGAAAGAGTAAAGTCTTCTAGTTGTCTATGAGCCGCTGTAGTAGGAAACCTTGTAGGCTAGGAACGATTTAAAGGTACAACAGAGGGATAGAGATGACATGAGGGACAATAACTCCACTGCTAGGTAACTGTTGGATGAGACCAGAGATGAGACTGTGGCAAAACAAATGAAAGGTCTTCATCTTGAGGTTGATTTGGGGCGACTGCAAAGAATCAAAGACTCTTTGAAAGAAGAAGTGTTTGGATTGAGAGACAACAACCATGTTAATGAAAGTGACTATCAAGAGACTGAAAATGCATTCAATGACATTAAAACTTATAATGCATAGTTGATGTAGGAGAAGCAGGAGAACATTCAGTACCTAAATGAAGTTAAAAGGAATTACAATACCAAGCATCAAGAGTACATCGAGAAACTGAGTGAATTTAAATGCTGAAATTTTACTTGAATTAATTAAATATTAAACCTTTCTAACATTAACTTTATTTAAGTGTGATTTTTTTATTATATGAGAAGATATTCAAATAGTTTCATCATCTTTCTTACAATTTTAGTATTCATTTTTATCTTGCAAAGAATGAATATTTAATTATTAAATTTATAAAAAGAGGTTAACAATAGGATAGAACGTTACTGAAACTGAACTATCGAGGCCATATAAATAGTAGAGCATGTAATTTTTGCAGGTTACTATTATTGACGTGAAATACGTAAAATAAATATTAGGTTTATTTTTTCTTATTATCATACCATAAATCTTTGCGTAACTTTACGTCCGATTCGATAATGTTCATGGAAAAATATGCATTGATTCAATTGCTTTATATATTCACTATAATTGATAGGGTTAGAGAGACACCATTCATCTGACAATGTGTATAATGTTGGAGGTAGCACAGCTGGGGCAATGCATATCAAGTCTTCAATATCACTCAGTAATCACAGTGATACATGTATTCATAATAATATTGACCAGAGAAAGGCGTTATAGTATTAGGTTTCTCTTTTTTTTCGATACATGGAATTTGAGGGATAACTTAAATTCAATTCTTTTTTCAATGAATTTTATTGGGTTTAAATTTGTTCAAATCCACCTTTCGCTTGATGGTGGACCAGTGACCACGTGATAGTATAATCTATAAGCTGAATCATAGTTCAAACATCGAATTTGAGATACTTTATGATAAATAGATTTGAATTAGATAGATCTCTTATGATAAAAGAGATTAATAGGAAGAAAGTCTAATTATTTTGATAAATTAAAGGCCAATTATGAATTACATAGAAGATTATTTCACTATCATTCATACGTATCCACTCCATCTACCAAAATAAGATGAAAAAGTTAAAAAATGTCATTTGATATTTAAAAAAGAGTTATTTGATGACACAAAACAATGAAGAAAATATTGCAATCGTATATATAAAATATTAGATATGATAAATTTCTCTTAGTAAAACCCAAATAAAAAAAGAATCAAATATAACAATGAATAATGAGCTAGAGAATTATAAACTATTGTTTTATTTAACTTTTATTCTATTTTTATCCCTAACATTCTTCTAATTAATTTACCGAATAAAAAAAAGGTCTTTCTCACCACTTTCTTGTGTCACGTAAACGTTATGGAAATAACATTTATAAATCAATATGTACATAATATTCATAATGATAATTTTAAGTATTGTTTAGTAGTTAGTATAGTGAATATTTCTTTCAAATTCGATTGCCAATACATTATTGGCAAAATTTTTTTGACATTTTGAATATGTTAATGAAAATAAAACTCCATTTATCTATCAGAAAAAATTAAAACAAGTTATCCATCGGATTTTTTATTTAATTGTGGTAACGAAAACTCTAATTTATCTGAAAATAAAGTAGAGTTCAGTCATTGATAACTATTCTGAAAAACTCATTGAAGGTTGGGTAGGTAGGGTAATTAATGGCTCCTTGTATCGCCACTCTCTATTTATCGTCACGTTTCAGTTATTTTCGTCTATAACAAGACTTGGAAACATTTTCATGGTTTAGATTTTCACAGTTCGATGTTTCCAATTATTTTTAATATTGTTACAAAAATATAAGTAATTTCATTTGAATTACAATTAAAGTGTCAGTTTGCGACACGGTACATTCAGGACAAACCTACCGAAATTTATTAGGCATAGAGAATTTGTTATGCGCGATTTTACGCTTCAAATAAAAAATATTCAAAATAATGTTCATACAATTTTGTTTGTGTTTAATTGCATTTCTTAAATATAAAATCAGAAATTAATTTGGTCATCAATATCTAAAATAAATGGATGTGTCGATATTTGGGTATCAATAAAGGGGATTTTCCATTTATCGTCATGGGGTGAGTTGTTGAAAAATCTAAGACTTCATTGTTGAAGAGCATAACCCTATCGCTATCTGAAGAAAATAAATTATAAATTCTATTTTTATTAATATCTAAATTATTCATGCTCATATATTTTCATAATTAATTCATGTGAACGAGGTCTTTTGATTTTTTCATGCTTACAAATTTCAAGAGACTTCGTTCAGAACTAATATGCAGCATTGTGAAACGCATGCCAGTCAGTTATGTTCCAGATACCGTAGCATTGACATATAGTGCACGCCTGGAACTCAAAGCCGTACTAATTCTTCAAAGATCAGATGTTGTGAAATTCCCTAGTCTTGGTGTTATGTCTGGAATAGATATGGAGTAGAAAACCTGAGAGGTTTTCCCTGGCGACTTTGAGTATGGTGCGAGGGAGGAGTCCATCTGCGAATCTACAAAATTTACCGTATAACTAACTATACGATGACTTCGTAGTGGAAGACGGGAGGAGAGATGGCAGCGGAGACCAACCGATTTGGGAGTAATCGGGCATGTCCTCTATTCATGTAAGTGTGATAGTCAAAGGATCTCGTTCACTTTAAATAAAGTTCAGTAAAAATCCTCAATCTGTTTATAACAACATTCACATTATCTTTATATTACTATTACGATAAAATATTACTATTACGATAAAATATTACTATTACGATAAAATATTACGATGAAAGATTTACTATTGTTCTCACAGGAAAATATTCTAAAAATGATAATCATCTACGATTATTTATTCTGATATAAAAAGTTGGTTAAAAATATTACAAACTTTGAATTATTCCAAAATAGTTTTGGAATAGTTATGTATCAATTTCCTCAGTTTTCTATTTTTCACATCTCCTTTCGTTTTCTTTTATTAGCGTGATTCGGATCTGACGGTGTGTGACAGGCAGTAAACATTGTCTCTTGGGTGGCTACTGTTGTGTACCGGTTATCAACCTGGATCTGCTTACTGTTATCCATTGTTCGTTTGAAGTCCCTTACCTCCCAACCATTCTCTCCAACAATAGTCAGCAACCTGATTACAAGCTGCATATTCAAACCAATATACTTATGCAGTTTCTATTCTTTTATTTCATTTACCCCATATTGTGCCATTTCAATTTAAATTGATAATTAGTAGTTGCTAAAGTTCATTTACTTGTAAAAATTAATCCTAAAATTATAATAGTCAATTAATTCTTAAACTCCTGATAAATAAAGTAAATTCAATTTAATTGAAATTTACGGAAATATCATTCCTAATTATTAAATTCTTGTATACTATCCTCTAAAACTGCAACTGCTCTAATTCACCTGTCTGTGGTGAATGGAAGAGATGGCGAGTGGAACTGTTGTAATTTGGATTGTGTGTTGTCTTCTTTTCATTTTTTAATGCTACTTGCAGTTTTAGAGGATAGCGCTAGAGTTATGGGAGATCGGAGAATTCGCCGTGGGAAATTTCGCTGTCGGAATTTTCGCCGTAGGAAAATGCGCCGTTAGGAAAATTCGCCGTAGGAAAATTCACCGTTAGGAAGATTCGCCGTGAGGAATATTTAAATAATTTTTAAATAATAATGTAACTGAATATATTTATTTCTATGTATGTTAATAACTATATGGAAATAATATAAACAATAATATATGACTAAACATATTATATTCCTATTTATTAACGAATATTTTTATGGATTCTAAAATAGAAAAGAATGTAATTTTGGTTTAGAGATATTGCATACACTCACAAGAGAGATATTTTAAATGTAGCATTCTTATCAGTGTAGGTACTACCTTGAAATATTTGTGCAATGCACAATAATTCAGATTCCAAGAGGTAAACCGTACAATGTAATACCGAATAAATAGAAGAAAAAAATCAATAATTAGGTAGGTATGAAACCATCAATAACTCAGAATAGTACAATAATTAGAAAAGCTTTATCTTAAATTCACAATATTAAACACAAAGGAACACTTAACACTTTTAAGAGGAAGTGACGCAAACCAACTAGGATTAGTCAAAACACAGCTGACTATCACTAGTGATCTTATTCATCTTTACTGAACATTTTTTAACAAAGAAATTACCTTCGACTATTTAGTCCATGAATTAAATAGTTAGAAGGATACTCGCACTCGACAGAAATACCGACAAAGAAAAAGAAGGTGACGTTACTTGGAATACGATTTGAAGGTTCTTGCATTGTTTACTTTGAGTCTGTAGCTCAATACTAGCTTTTCTGTAGCTCAATACTAGCTTTTCTGTAGCTCAATACTAGCTTTTCTGTAGCTTAATATTAGTTTTCAGAATACAGCTATTAGCTACTTTATTCTATACAGTTCTTTTTTATATTCATTTTGTTGATTTGTATATATTATCCGCCGACAAATATTAATTATATATATTTCACCATATCGATTTTATCGTGATAAATAGTTCTAATACCTACATTTTTATATAAGGAATTATTCTATATAGTTCTTCAATTTCAATCATTGTTGGAGAAAACATAATCGATCGTAGTCGACACAAGTCCAATTACGTATTATTGAATATCATCTGAGCTAAATTCAATAAACGATTTCAGTATTAGGTATATATATAATTATATATAAACATTTACGATGCATTTAATTATCTATTTGACCAAGTAATCAAAAGTTATTTCATGAAGATCTATAACCAAATATTTCCGATGCGAGTATCTGTATACCAGGTGACGTCATGAGTCGCTCGCGTAACGTCACACTTTCGCGTCAATTTCAAGTGCGAGTATCCTTCTAACTATTTAATTCATGCTGTGGACGATATCATGGTGCGCTTACCTATGTATCGACACATGACGATAAATGGGTAATAACATGTATGACGATATTTGGTTTCAACATGTCGATAATTGGAGTTTTTCAGAAAAAATACTTTATTCAATGTACCTTGGTAGATTAATTTATACTAAACGAATAACATAATACTTATTATGGTTTAAAAGATTTGAATTTTTGAAATAAATGAAATAAGAGGCCAAAGTTACTGTGGTGACTATCCTACTAGAGAACATGAAAATTCACTTAACTCCAGCCTTCTAGGGATTGAGTGCCAAATTTTTGATTTTTTTTTTAATTTTTCTTCTCATTATGTTTTATCATTCAATAATCATTAAGGTCAAGCAGGTAAATTTCAGCCCACTAATAATGTTGCGTTCCCGTGCTGTAGAACTCGAAGAACGTTCCTCCAAGGTACGAAGTACGGTACCTCGGTTCCCGTGCAACCACTTCAATGTGTACGATCCCGTGGTTTAGGAATTAATATCACTAATTAATTAGGGATATTAACAATCACCAATTTGGTTTGGTGGGTTTAAACAGTTTAATTAATTATCAATTAATCTGAAAACATGTAATATTATGTCAATTATCAATTTTATTGATTTACAAATAAGAACAGGTGTTTCTCCCGCTTTTTTCGTTTGTTTATTTACGTTTGTGACGTCACGGCTGCCAAGAGGGACAGCTCGACGTAATATTGGTGCGTTCCCGTGCTGAAGAACTCGAAGAACGTTCCTTCAAGGTACGAAGTACGGTCCCTCGGTTAGCGTTCCCGTGCAACCACTTCAATATGTACGATTCCGTGGTTTAGGATTTAATATCACTGATTAATTAGAGATATCAATAATCACTAATTTGGTTTGGTGGGTTGAAACCGTTTAATTAATTATCAATTAATCTCAAAACGTGTAATATTATGTTAATTATTAATTTACAAATAAGAACAGGTGTTTCTCCCGCCTTTTTCGTTTGTTTGTTTACGTTTGTGAAGTCACGGCTGCCAAGAGGGACAGCTCTCTACCTCGTCGTCGAGTTCCACGAACTTGACGAACGTTCATCGTCACGGGAACGGTTGGTTCTCGTAGAACTGAGGCACGTCCTTCGAGTTCTTCAGCACGGGAACGCACCATTATTAACTAACTGCGGCCTCTATCAACAAAAACATCATCATAGGGTCACGCAGGTAAATTGCGGCACTTTAATTGTCAATTACAGCCCTCTCAAGAGTGTCTCTAAAACATTCTGAACCGAAATTACGTTAAAATGTTGCATAGCTATCAAAATAAGCACAGTGCATGTTTTAATTTATTACTTTTTGTTTTTAACGTGTGTTTTGAAGCAATGATGTTTCTGTTGTCAGAGGCCACAGTTAGTTAGTGGGCCGCAATTTACTTGCTTGACCCTACCTAGTTTCAAAACACTCGTTAAAAACTTAAATTAACAAATTATAGGTAGCATACAATGATGCACTGCTCTTCTTTTGGTAGGTATTTCATTGTATGCAACATTTTGGCACTAACTAAAAAGCTAAAAAAAAAAACCGGAAAAATGGAATTTGCGTGCACGCCCACGCAACTAAGTTGACACTAAAACATGGAAAAGTGGAATTTTATGGAATTTTTTGGTGTGCACGCTCACGCAACTGTCTAAAACGCGGAAAAATGTAAAAAAAATTGGCGTGCACGTTCACGCAACTGTCTAAATTGCATAAAAAAGGAATTTGCGTGCACGCTCACTCAAATATTTTGACTCAAATATTTCGACTCATATAGTTTGTCTCAAATTTTTGACTCAAATATTTTGACTCAAATATTATGACTGACTCAAATATTTTGACTCAAATATTTTGACTCAAATATTTTGACTCAAATATTTTGACTCAAATATTTTGACTCAAATATCAATATCGGATGGATGTGTGTTGGCGTGATAGAAACGTGCGGCACGCTGCTTAGTGAAAAGATAACAGAAAATATAAATTGGCGTGACGATATCAATTGTATAGTATAATATCGGATGAAGTTATGAGTTGGCGTGATAGAAACGTGCAGCACGCTGCTCAGTGAATAGATAACAGAAATTATAAATTAGCGTGACAAAATCAGTTGTATAGTTTAATATCAGATGGAATTATGTGTTGGCGTGATAAAAACGTGCAACACGCTGCTTGGTGAAAAGATAACAGAAACTATAAATTGGCATGACGATATCAATTGTATAGTTTACTATTGGATGGAGTTATGTGTTGGCGGTATAGAAACGTGCGTCACGCAACTTAGTACAATGATGACAGTAAATTTAAATTGGCGTGACGATTTCAAGTGTATAGTTCAATATCGGATGGAAATATGTGGTGGCGTGATAGAAACGTGCTGCACGCTGCTTAGTGAAAAGATAACAGAAATTATAAATTAGTATGACGATATCAATTATATAGTTTAATATCGGATGGAATTATGCACTGTAGTATTAGTATCTCCCCCCATAAGATCTTAATGAAGAAATTGTGGTGTGATACGCATACTTCATGTTCAGGCATGTGTTTTTTTCACATTCTCCTTTGGCTCTGGTTGGAAGAAGAGGTTACATTAGTTGAGGTTGGAGTGGTAGATGAGAAGGATGAACAGATCTGTGTCATCTCCGATCAGCACAGTGTCAGATGTGGCTTCCTATTGAACTATGCAGAATGATTTGTCACTCAGTTTTGTGACCGTAGTTTGGTGTTGAACATGTTTATGAAGGGCTGCTTGTTTCCCAGGAATCTTTCCTTTTTCATTGTCACCCACATATCTTCACCAAACGTCACTGTTGCTCTAGCATTCCCTCTCGTACGTCTCTGGTGTGTTGTATTCTTTGTTGATGTACCTTCATAATTCATAGCCATCAAACACAACTGTTGTCTGTCCATACTTCCTTGCCACCTACTCTGTGTGTTGCGTACAGATATTTTTGTTTGTTGAGCCACGTGTCCATGGAATGCATTAGACAAGTGCCCCACCATCCAGCACGTAGTGGACTTGGCTTGTGATTCCAGATGCGTCGTGTGTCAAGAGAGTCCAAGTAACCTCAGCTAGCACTGGCTTATGTGGCTGTCGGAGCAGAAGTGTGGAACCAAATAGAGCTGGTGGGTAACTGTTTAGTTCATATTTGAACACAGACTGCAGGTCCTCTGTATCTTTTGCATCAATGGTCAATCGCTGGAAAAGCAGCTGGAGATCATTACTGCCGATTTGGAAGCCAACTTGATGGTTTGGTTCTTTTTCTAGAATGTGAAGTTGACAGCAATTTGTCCATACATGTTAGTCAAGATAGCAGTTCCAACAGTTTTGGCTGAATCCACATTAACTTGGCTGGTTGCATGCACCCCTGTCGAGATACTAATCAAGCTCGGATCTGAGCTGAAGTGTGCTCTCTTTTGCAGATAGCTGATAAATGAATGAGTGTCTTTTTATCTCATTAAAACTTTTTATAAAAGCTCAACGAATAGACTTTTCAGTATTTTTTCTCTGTAATTACTTTTATTTAAAGTGGCAGTTCAGTCAATTTTTGTTTTCATAATATTAATGTTGAACGATCACTTAAAAAGAATAAAGCATTCTTGTAGAATTAAACGGTTGGAAAAAATAAAATAACCAATATATATCATATTTTATAAATTCGATTTAGTTTCTGCGTCCTCCTACAGATGGCGCCACCACTCTGTACTATTTGTTTACATTTTACAGCTGATAACAACATGTGAACAATTTTTCTATAAACAGTATTAACAAATAGCAGGTAATTTATGAAGAGATGGTTTTCTTTTCAAAACTAAATCGAATTGTATGGAAGGACAGTTTTCAATTTCACAAATTCTTTTCACTGGTTTCATAAGTTAATAACCGATTCAAGTCTGAGACTGGTTATCATTTTTTTATGTACTACAATGATTAGTACATCGGTCCGCCACAGTCCACAGATGGCGCCACTAATTTACAATATACTTTTTATATAAACATTTCTAAAATCAACGAATATTCTAATGTTATATAAATAAATATACTAAATCGATTTAGGACCAATTTGGCGATAGTTTGATTTTGACTGAACTGCCCCTTTAATATTTACACATTCATTGGCAAACACTAAAGAATAATTTTCAATTTGGAAAAAAGTAACGAGCAAAGATAAGAAACAAATATTTCTTATGTATTACTGTTAGCTACTCAATACGGATCTTGGTGTGCGCAAATAATATGGCACAACTCGCTAAGCCGCTAAGACATTCATGTTCTCTTCATACATCTCATCACTGGAGAGAGCTCTGATATACTCCTAATATATTTGAATAAATACTCATAATATGAGTATCTTACCATTTATCGTCTTCATTTTTATCTAATCGTATGTAATTATATTAAAAAGTAAGTCATTTTTTTAAAGACAGCTTCCAAATCGATTCAGAGTTAAAGTTATTATTATTTTATTTAAAATGGTCGGCATTTCGGAATTTTTGTCAGGATTGGTTTATTAAAATGTATTTCATTGGATTTCTGGTGCTAGTAAATGTATGTTCAACATTCTTAAAATCAAAGTACTAAGTCATTTCGAAGTGGAGATATAGGATTAAATCAGTTTTACGGCTGCCATTTTGGAATGCTTTTATGGAGTCTTCCAACACCGGGATTCCTTAAGAGTTTTGATATGTTATAGAGGGCATTTTTCTGAATATAAAACAGTTTGCAGACTTTCTGTTGCTATTTGTCCGAGGTTGACCCCTTTTTTTGCATGAAATGCCTGTACTAGTTAGCGCATGTTCGGGTACAAATGGAAATATTTCGAAACTGGACTTTTTTTCACTTCTAGATATTGCAATCGATGACTTAAAAACGCCACCACATATTTCCATCCGATATTGAACTATACAATTGATATCGTCACGCTAATTTATAATTTCCGTTAAATTTTTACTATGCAGCGTGCAGCACGTTTCTATCACGCCACCACATATTTCCATCCGATATTAAACTATACAATTGATATCGTCACGCTAATTAATATTTTCAGTTATTATTGTACTAAGTTGCATGACGGACGTTTCTATCACGCAAACAAATAATTCCATCCGATATTAAACTATACAATTGATATCGTCATGCCAATTCATATTTTCTGTTATCTTTTCACTAAGCAGCGTGCCGCACGTTTCTATCACGCCAACACATAATTCCATCCGATATTGAACTATACACTTGAAATCGTCACGCTAATTTATAATTTCTGTTATCTATTCACTGAGCAGCGTGCAGCACGTTTCTATCACGCAAACAAATAATTCCATCCGATATTAAAGGTCCTCTCCAGGCTCCGGGAAAAAAATGAGTTTATAACATAATATTATAGAACTAAGGTCTACGATCATTATTCTGCAAACTGCATACAATTCGATTCAGTATATATTTTATAATTTGTTTTTTGAAGTTTTTTAATACTCTGTGAGCAACAATTGAGCGAATCGCTAATCAGATGATCAAGAAGAAGATTGTACACTCTTTGATTTGATAACAAATTTGACTTTTATAAACAAAACATGCATTTTCGGCCTTTATTTTAATTATTGAAGATATTAATTGTTTCCTAAAGTATTTGAACGTTTCTATTATAAGTTCATTCAATTTTATACCTTTACACGAATATTAAATGAATTTATTAAACCTAATACCTAGTTGACAATCAAAACAAATGGTGTACATTCTTTTTCTTCAGGCTGAAAATTTCTTAAATTAGTAAGTCGGAAGTAAAATAGAATTTGTAGAGTTTTGATTATAAAAATGTTTAAAAGCATATAAAATTAAAAATATGCTATCAAATTCGATGCAGTTTGCAGCAAAATGATAAGAAACATTAGCCTCGTTGAATAAAGTAATAAAAATATTTGCTTGGAGGGGACCTTTAAACTATACAATTGATATCGTCACGCCAATTTATATTTTCTGTTATCTTTTCACTAAGCAGCGTGCCGTACGTTTCTATCACGCCACCACATATCCATCCGATATTGATATTTGAGTCAAAATAGTTGAGTCAAAATATTTGGGTCAAAATATTTGAGTCAAAATATTTGAGTCAAGATACTTGAGTCAAAATATTTGAGTCAAAATATTTGAGTCAAAATATTTGAGTCAAAATATTTGGGTCAAAATATTTGGGTCAAAATATTTGAGTCAAAAAATTTGAGTGAGCGTGCACGCAAATTCCTTTTTTTCCGCAATTTAGATAGTTGCGTGAACGTGCACGCCAATTTTTTACATTTTCCGCATTTTAGACAGTTGCGTGAGCGTGCACGCCAAGAAATTTCATAAAATTCCACTTTTCCATGTTTTAGTCAACTTAGTTGCGTGGGCGTGCACGCAAATTCCTTTTTCCGGCTTTTAGACAGTGGCGTGAGCGTGCACGCTCACGCCCATTATTTATTCATTTCCGTCTTTTAGGTAGATACTGCCATCATTTTATTGTAATTTAGTTGAAAAGGCCGCAGTTAAAAATTAAAGGGCAGCAATTTACCTGTGTCATGTGTGAGTGTGACCCTAGAGTCCTAGACTTAGTAGACTAGACTGAGGCTCACTGAGCGGTCTGATCTGACTGAGTAGCTAGACTGGCAACTTTCCTATTATAGCCCATAGGTTCAGTCTGACAGTGAGTCACTCAGAGTCAGTGACACTGTGACAGTCGCATAATAATATTCATATGTTAATAATGTTATCATGTTATGATTTCATTGATATGTTTAATGTACTAGTGAATAGTGACTATATCTATTTAGTAATTTAGAAACATGGCAGCCAGTCTGTATTCCAGATTTCAGAGGCTGGAAAATTTTAAGCCAATTTTTTAAGCCCAAATTTCACAAAAATTTTGGCATTAACTGACATAGGGTCACACAGGTATATTGCGGCCCTTTAATTTCCAATTGCGGCCATTGCAAGAATTTCTCTAAAACCTGCTGAACCTAATTCATATTGAAATTTTGCATATAAAAAGAAGCTGAATGCTTTCTATATATTTTTTGTATGTGTATTAACTTTGTAGCTACTATTTTTGTTAGTGTCTTAGACTTAGGGTAAAGCCAGTGTGCAGAATATGTGAGATTATTGGGATATTCTCTCCGAACAATTTTGAATTAATTCCTATATCTACATTAATTTTGCTACGAACACTTCTGAATTAATCCCTATAGGTATTTACATTGATTTTGCTACGAACAGAATAAGAGATCTCTACGAACACTTTACCAGTTTCTGCAGACTTGGGTTAAAGGCCGCAGTTAGCTAGTTACAGGGCCGTAATTTACCTGCTTTACCCTACTCTGGTCCCAAGTAAAATAGTATGTCTCATAAACTCGCCATTTGTCTCTCCAGCTCTCCAAAATTCAACAAATTCTCTCCAAAATGATCAAATCTTCATAAATTGAAGGGCTTAAAATAACTGTCACAAACTCGCCATTAAAATGGCGAGTTTGGACATGCTTTATTACTTGGCTCTGGTCAAGGTCAAGGTGATTCTCTGTAGATACTCTTTTCAGCGGGTCTGTCCTCCTTCTCACTACTTCAGGCTTTTTTCTCTGCCATCACTGCATCACATTGAAAAAGAAACTATTCACTTATTTTCATATTTTCAAGCTTCACTTAGCACTACCACTATGCTTAATCACTAGGTAACACTCAACACTTAATTTTACACTAATCACTACACTTATTACTAAGCTTATCACTACACTTATTACTATACTTATCACTAAACTTATGTCTTATCACTACACTTATCAGTTATCACTATACTTAGGTATCACTACAATTATTCCAGTCTGTATTTCATGGTAAATTCCACCGACATGTGTCACATGTCGGTGGAATTTCTTCCTTTTGAAAAAAATATTCTGGCAAAGTCGGTGGATTTTTAGCTATTACTGCTATTTATTCCTATGTTACCATTAATTTTCGGTGGATAAATTGGGAAAATGTTAGTGGATCAGCCAAATTACTGGAAATTTATGGTGGATTTTTTCAGCTTTCTCAAAAAGTCAGTGGAATTCTCTGCACCAAATACAGACTGGCACTTATTATCTATCACACTCAACTCACTGGTCATCCACACTCCAGAAAACAGCACCTCACCTCACCAGCTCACCCCACCAAACCTCCAGCCACAACAGCCTCCCCTCTCTCCCTCAGCCTCCACATCCCGTACACTGTACAGCACCCTCCAGGCTCCTTCTCTCCTCTCCAGTCTCCACCAAACAGAAATCCTCCCAAAACCTCATGCACGTCCTCCCTTCTCTGTAACTTGGTCAGTATTTCATGGTAAATTCCACTGACTTGTCTCCAAATATGAAATATTGAAAAATATGTTCACAAGCAAAATTATAGATAGCCTAGTATGTTTAGGAAGACCACAGATGATAGATAATTTTTATAGGTAATCCTAATCCTTCTCTGCCTCTTTCTAAATTTTAATAGTTCTAAAATAACTTGTTCTAGAAAACCAATTTATGTTAGGTAGTAGGTACATTAGAATATTTAGGCTATTATTCTTTAATTAGTAAGTTTTATCCTCAGATCGATTCTAAATTCATTTTTAATTCTTCTAACACTCCATGTTTCAAAGTGTGGCAGGAAAGTCGCCAGTTTGGTGAGAAAATGGATCAAGGTCGCCACATTTAAGATACTTTGAAGAAGAAATTGGACATTCTAGTGAAAATTTTACACTACACTATTGGTATTAGCCATTAGGTAATATCACTAATATGTTTAACTATAAAGACAAACTCCCACCTACCACCTTTCCATGTGTGGCAGGAAAGTCGCCAGTTTAGTAAGAAAATGGATCCAGGTTGCCACATTTAAGATACTTTAAAGGAGAAATTTGGCTCCTTAGTTAGTGAAGATATAACACTTGGAAACATCCTTATGCTTCATGCCTGATGCATGTGTATCTCTTGAGACTATTTTAGGAGTGATTTATTTGTTAATTACAAGTTTTCCAACTTATTTAACCCCTCAAAAGTTGCCAATATACTGGCGACTTTGTCCATACTTTAAAATATGGCCACCTTTACTTGTTAGTTGCTTCCAATATCATTTATAAATTAAATTCACTTGTGGACAATGCTCCGCGGCGGCCGCCTACGGCCCTACACAGGCGAGACAAGGAAACAATTAAAGGTTCCAGTTTGTGAAGACAGAGGGGTTTCCTTCACCTTCAGAAACCTGTTTAAGAAAATAACAAAATTGTAAACCATTCATATGATGATAACCATCAGATTTCGGAAAATGATTTCAATATTTTATCAACCTGCAATAGTTACGATATGTTGGATTTGAGGACATTGAAATTCATTTTTTATATGAACAGAAGCCCCAATTAAATTCACAAGGGGCTTCTGCAGAATTATTTATTTTAAATGATTTTTTTCTTTTATATGTAGATAGTTTCATTTGCTTATTTAATTAATTGTAACATTAGTGATATTCATTCATATCTGTATCTTAGATAATGTAGAATCAAGATATATTTAGGTTTTCCTGAGGATCATTTTTTGAAAAAATCCAAAGCTTGGAAGAAATAGCTATAGATTATTATATACCAACCCTTGTTTTTCTCTTCATTATTAAAATTCTATTTCCACAGAACAAATCTATCATTGAAATATTTAATTAACATATTAACATTGTTTCAGATTGCTGCTATAATATATTATTATATTTAAGAGGCTTATTGTTTGGCATAACTAACAACAATCAGTACACCTACATGAGTCATGTCATGGTCTGGTGAAGGCGCTAACCTAAGGTCACCCTTAGAGCAAGTCTGGAGGCAGATTATTCCCCAGGGGCATGACACAGCTCTGCGCAATGCCTTTTATAATGTTGCTGCTGCCGGATTTGTCGCTGTAGCTGCTGCAGCAGCTTGGAATGTCTATGTTATTTTCCAGGTAATAGTTATAATGAAATTTATTACTGTCTACTGATTGTCAAAACATTTCCAGGTTTATCAAAACTTGAATAACTATCTAGCTAAGATATGAAAATTTATTTTCCAGCCATTTGTGAGGGCTCTAGTCTGGGCTGTGCTAGTTGGCTCTGCTCTCCATCCTGCCAAGTCTTTGCTTGTTTCTGTTGCTAGGAAATGGCTTGATGGAATATCCAGTTCATCAACTTCACTCTCACTTGCCACTTTCCTTCTCCCTTTCCATTCTTTGGATGCTTTGTCTGAAGTCATTGGAAGGTAAAAATTTTTTTACTCTAATATGATCAAATATAATAATTTTCCTGAATTATAAAAATCAATTTCAATATTCTACTTAAGTTACCAGTATGATGCATTTCTGAATCAAAAGTTTGAACCAAGGAAATTATCATTAAATGTTTTTAATGTTATATATTTGTTCTCAGATATGTGGTGAAGCATGTTCGCACAGTAGTGATTGTGACGGTAGTGCTACCAGTGGTGTTCATCCTCATTCACTACACACCCACAATGCTCACCTCTATTGTCTATTGGATTCTTTCCACTATATTCTACTCGGCAAGATTTGTTTTGACCTTAGCTACATCCAGAAGATATATTGTGAGTAAAAATTTTAACATTACGTATGAAGCTGCACTTCATAATTTCATCAATAGTCATTTATTGCCAACATCTGTACTAAATCATCCTATTACAATGTCTTTAATTATTACTATTTGTACAGTTAATTAGTATCTGCCTCCAATGTGATATTTTAGGCTATAGAACTCTCAAAACTTGGTTAAATATGATATATAAGTTAATATAACTCTGACTAACAAATAACTGTTTTGTTAATACCACGGTAACTGTTTTCTGTGCAGATGGCAGCTCTAGTGATCTGTTACATAGTTAGCCTCTTCATGCTCTGGGATCAGCCTCAGTACAGGATTTGGCTCACCCGTATCAGCATAGCTGTCTGGACACTAGCAGGTGCTAGTCTTTCTGCTTGGCTGTTCCCAGCAGCACTCACCCAGCTCGTGTTTGCTGCTTTCTGTAGCTTGTTGTTGCTGGGGCTTGGCATTGAAGTGATGGAGTTCTTAAGGCAGTCACAACCAGGTTGGTTTAAACAATTACTTTAGTATTTCCGAATTACTACTGTACTTGATCATTTACTGAAAAAGTTGATTCTAATGTTTTTCTTTCCTATTGAATGTGTGTAGCTAAGTATTTTACCTCGCTGTTCAAAAATAGAAGTTTTGTTGTAGATATGAAGAATTTTTTTGGATATTTAATAGAAACTGATTAGCTATAAACAACATTCATCATTTTTGCTAGTTTCTGTCAAACCTCAAAGAAGTAGCTAGTAGAACTACATTTACCTTATCCATTGTGATTAATTACTGTATTCAATAATTTCCTCTTGCTATTACCACAGGAAAAGTAGACCGGAAGACACTCGTAGAGACGGTTGTGAAAGTTTGCAAAGATGACTATCAGCAAACTGAGGCGAGTATATTCTTCTACTCAGCCAATCTGTTTGTTTTTTGTCAAGTACTTTCTAACAAATATTTTCACTCAACAGACTGAAACTAGTCCTCAGCTTGAAGTGTTAACTGAAGAAGAGGAAAGTGTTACCAAGGATCAGAAAACTGAGACCAATGTCAAAGAAGCAGAGGATGATAAAGTAGAGGATCTGAAGAAGAAGACTAGTGTATGTTGTAGTTTATTAAATTATGACTATGAATGATGTTTCACTATCGGGTAGAAAATTTTGTAATCATAAATTTAAAAAATTACTTTTTTCTTAAATATAGCTACATTCTTCTATCATCCTCCTATTTTATACTCAACTATCTAAATCTTAAATGTTCCCCTTTATACATGTATAGGCTGAAAAGGAAAATGCCCCATCTACTGAAAGGCCAACCACTCTACCACCCAAAGAATCTTCTGCAGCTCCTGAAGAAGAGGAATGTGCCTCTCATATTTACCTGAAGGCTGTGTTCATGGCCTGTGTGTTGGTAGAACTCTGGCGACATCACTACTTACTCGGTCTACTGCCCCTCGCTGTGTTCTATTACTCTATCAAAAAAACTAGTGAGTTACTTACCAAATTATGTCTTTGAGATGTTATTCTTGTTTACTTTAAAACAGTTAGCTAATGTACTTTTATTTATTTAATTTAAATTGTCTTGGTCATTCAGCTGATGTTTTTTTTTCACACAGCTTCCGTTTGTCTATCTGGTGGTTCACTAACTACCTACCTGTCAGAACTAAGTAACAAGTACTGGCAGGTGTGTTGTCAGTGGGCCAATGAGAGACGAGATGCGATATTACCTCCTCCCGTCAGAGGGGTTATGAAGGTAAGATATTACCTCCTCCCGACAGAGGAGTTATGAAGGTAAGATATTACCTCCTCTCGTTAGAGGAGTTATGAAGGTAAGATGGGAGAAATTGCTTATTCATTTATCATATTTACCTTATGATGATACATATACAATTTTGGTGACATTTTTTGCTCAAATTATCAATTGTACCTTTTTCTTCAGGTGATAAACAAAGTGGAGTCTTTTAGCATCGAGTTCATCTCCGGCTCTCTTGATATGTTGGTAGCCTGCTTCGTCATCTTAGCTATGCTGGTGTTCATTTTTGCCGCATCCATTTTCCTGGTGGTTCAGGTAATTCAAGGACTCCTTTTAATCTGATGGTTATTTTAATTAGATTTAGCTATCATTTTAAATAAAAATTTGTTTGATTGTTGATGAAATATGTATTAGAAATAGCTAGCGATTCTATTAAATATTTATTTAACTATTTGTTTTTTATTGTTGGTGTATTTTATAGTTACCTAGAAATTTTAACCTTGGCTCAAATGTAAAATCTTAATAATGAGATGATATATTGTATTATAAAGAGACCTGGTCGAACAGCCAGCTGTCAAACTGTTTTAGGTACAATAGTTAAATAACTTTGTGATTTGAAACAATATGTTGTTTTAAATCGCAGTTTACCATCTAGGTTTATGTTTAAACTCTTTCCCAATTTCAGATTCAGGGCGAATCAATGCAGCTCGTTAGTGTTGGTAGTCAAATCATCAACTCTACAGTTGTTAACAACCCTCAGTTTATCGCTATGCTGCCTGATGATATGAGTGACACCATGACTAGTGCTATAGACAATGCTTACCTCTATGGCAGGGATTGGATTGCTAAACAGGTATGAGAAAACATTTAGGGTCACGCAGGTAAATTGCGGCCCTTTAATTTTTAATTGCGGCCTTCTCAAGAGGGCAAAATATTCTGAACCGAAATTACATTGAAATGTTGCATAGCTATCAAAAGAAGTGCAGTGCATGCTATAATCCATTAATTTGAGTTTTTAACGTGTGTTTTGAATTATGATGTTTCTGTTGTAAGAGGCCGCAGTTAGTCAGTGTGCCGCAATTTACCTGCATGACCCTATAAGACCTCAAACTGTTTTAAATAGATTCATTTTTATTATCGCCTGTATATTGTAGAATCTTCACCCAAAACATGAATAGGGTTGCGATTGTACAGGAGAGATTTCATGGGGTGAAAATTGTACAGGTAGTAGCTATATATTTATAAGACAATGTTGGAATGTGCTGAGGATCACTTCTGTCAGGACACTTTGTGGACATTCCAACCAGATGGTGCTAAGTCACACAGCGAATGTTACTCAGAGAGAGAATATTCCCAGGTTTTGGTACAAAGAAATGTTTCCTCACTGCTCCCTGGATCTGAATTCCATGGATTTTCGGTGTGGTATATCCTCGAAGCCGAAGTCTCGCCTTCGGTAAATTCATCGCAGTGTGGATGACTTAAAAAGCTTGTAAATAACGGTACACCGTGATAATTCAGGACACCTATCGTACATAAGGGAGATAGCAAAAACAATGGAATTTTAAGATTTTAATTAAATTAATCACACAAAACTTTAAAATACTCATCTCTCCCTGGTGGTATTGGTGACAATTCAAGATTCAGACGGGAGATACTTAGGGGTTGGAGATGCGATAAGTTTAGGTGGTGCGATAACAGTTTAGGTGGTGCGATAACAGTTTAGGTGGTGCGATAACAGTTTAAGTGGTGCGATAACAGTTTAGGTGGTGCGATAACAGTTTAGGTGGTGCGATAACAGTTTAGGTGGTGCGATAACAGTTTAGGTGGTGCGATAACAGTTTAGGTGGTGCGATAACAGTTTAGGTGGTGCGATAACAGTTTAGGTGGTGCGATAACAGTTTAGGTGGTGCGATAACAGTTTAAGTGGTGCAATAACAGTTTAAGTGGTGCAATAACAGTTTAAGTGGTGCGATAACAGTTTAAGTGGTGCGATAACAGTTTAGGTGGTGCGATAACAGTTTAGGTGGTGTGATAACAGTTTAGGTGGTGCGATAACAGTTTAGGTGGTGCGATAACAGTTTAGGTGGTGCGATAACAGTTTAAGTGGTGCGATAACAGTTTAAGTGGTGCAATAACAGTTTAGGTGGTGCGATAACAGTTTAAGTGGTGCGATAACAGTTTAAGTGGTGCAATAACAGTTTAAGTGGTGCGATAACAGTTTAAGTGGTGCAATAACAGTTTAGGTGGTGCGATAACAGTTTAAGTGGTGCAATAACAGTTTAAGTGGTGCGATAACAGTTTAAGTGGTGCAATAACAGTTTAAGTGGTGCAATAACAGTTTAAGTGGTGCGATAACAGTTTAAGTGGTGCAATAACAGTTTAAGTGGTGCAATAACAGTTTAGGTGGTGCGATAACAGTTTAGGTGGTGCGATAACAGTTTAGGTGGTGCGATAACAGTTTAGGTGGTGCGATAACAGTTTAAGTGGTGCAATAACAGTTTAAGTGGTGCAATAACAGTTTAAGTGGTGCAATAACAGTTTAAGTGGTGCGATAACAGTTTAAGTGGTGCGATAACAGTTTAAGTGGTGCGATAACAGTTTAAGTGGTGCGATAACAGTTTAGGTGGTGCGATAACAGTTTAGGTGGTGTGATAACAGTTTAGGTGGTGCGATAACAGTTTAGGTGGTGCGATAACAGTTTAGGTGGTGCGATAACAGTTTAAGTGGTGCGATAACAGTTTAAGTGGTGCAATAACAGTTTAGGTGGTGCGATAACAGTTTAAGTGGTGCGATAACAGTTTAAGTGGTGCAATAACAGTTTAAGTGGTGCGATAACAGTTTAAGTGGTGCAATAACAGTTTAGGTGGTGCGATAACAGTTTAAGTGGTGCAATAACAGTTTAAGTGGTGCGATAACAGTTTAAGTGGTGCAATAACAGTTTAAGTGGTGCAATAACAGTTTAAGTGGTGCGATAACAGTTTAAGTGGTGCAATAACAGTTTAAGTGGTGCAATAACAGTTTAGGTGGTGCGATAACAGTTTAGGTGGTGCGATAACAGTTTAGGTGGTGCGATAACAGTTTAAGTGGTGCAATAACAGTTTAAGTGGTGCAATAACAGTTTAAGTGGTGCAATAACAGTTTAAGTGGTGCAATAACAGTTTAAGTGGTGCAATAACAGTTTAGGTGGTGCGATAACAGTTTAAGTGGTGCAATAACAGTTTAGGTGGTGCGATAACAGTTTAAGTGGTGCAATAACAGTTTAAGTGGTGCAATAACAGTTTAGGTGGTGCGATAACAGTTTAGGTGGTGCGATGACAGTTTAGGTGGTGCGATGACAGTTTAGGTGGTGCGATAACAGTTTAGGTGGTGCGATAACAGTTTAAGTGGTGCAATAACAGTTTAAGTGGTGCGATAACAGTTTAAGTGGTGCGATAACAGTTTAAGTGGTGCAATAACAGTTTAAGTGGTGCAATAACAGTTTAAGTGGTGCGATAACAGTTTAAGTGGTGCGATAACAGTTTAAGTGGTGCAATAACAGTTTAAGTGGTGCGATAACAGTTTAGGTGGTGCGATAACAGTTTAGGTGGTGCGATAACAGTTTAGGTGGTGCGATAACAGTTTAGGTGGTGCGATAACAGTTTAGGTGGTGCGATAACAGTTTAGGTGGTGCGATAACAGTTTAAGTGGTGCAATAACAGTTTAAGTGGTGCAATAACAGTTTAGGTGGTGCGATAACAGTTTAAGTGGTGCAATAACAGTTTAAGTGGTGCAATAACAGTTTAAGTGGTGCAATAACAGTTTAAGTGGTGCGATAACAGTTTAAGTGGTGCAATAACAGTTTAGGTGGTGCGATAACAGTTTAAGTGGTGCAATAACAGTTTAAGTGGTGCGATAACAGTTTAAGTGGTGCAATAACAGTTTAGGTGGTGCGATAACAGTTTAGGTGGTGCGATAACAGTTTAGGTGGTGCGATAACAGTTTAGGTGGTGCGATAACAGTTTAGGTGGTGCGATAACAGTTTAGGTGGTGCGATAACAGTTTAGGTGGTGCAATAACAGTTTAGGTGGTGCGATAACAGTTTAAGTGGTGCAATAACAGTTTAAGTGGTGCAATAACAGTTTAGGTGGTGCAATAACAGTTTAAGTGGTGCAATAACAGTTTAAGTGGTGCAATAACAGTTTAAGTGGTGCGATAACAGTTTAAGTGGTGCAATAACAGTTTAGGTGGTGCGATAACAGTTTAAGTGGTGCGATAACAGTTTAGGTGGTGCGATAACAGTTTAAGTGGTGCAATAACAGTTTAAGTGGTGCGATAACAGTTTAGGTGGTGCGATAACAGTTTAGGTGGTGCGATAACAGTTTAAGTGGTGCGATAACAGTTTAGGTGGTGCGATAACAGTTTAGGTGGTGCGATAACAGTTTAAGTGGTGCGATAACAGTTTAGGTGGTGCGATAACAGTTTAAGTGGTGCAATAACAGTTTAAGTGGTGCGATAACAGTTTAGGTGGTGCGATAACAGTTTAGGTGGTGCGATAACAGTTTAAGTGGTGCGATAACAGTTTAGGTGGTGCGATAACAGTTTAGGTGGTGCGATAACAGTTTAAGTGGTGCGATAACAGTTTAAGTGGTGCGATAACAGTTTAAGTGGTGCAATAACAGTTTAGGTGGTGCGATAACAGTTTAAGTGGTGCGATAACAGTTTAGGTGGTGCGATAACAGTTTAAGTGGTGCAATAACAGTTTAAGTGGTGCGATAACAGTTTAGGTGGTGCGATAACAGTTTAGGTGGTGCGATAACAGTTTAAGTGGTGCGATAACAGTTTAGGTGGTGCGATAACAGTTTAGGTGGTGCGATAACAGTTTAAGTGGTGCAATAACAGTTTAAGTGGTGCAATAACAGTTTAAGTGGTGCGATAACAGTTTAGGTGGTGCGATAACAGTTTAAGTGGTGCGATAACAGTTTAGGTGGTGCGATAACAGTTTAAGTGGTGCAATAACAGTTTAAGTGGTGCGATAACAGTTTAAGTGGTGCAATAACAGTTTAGGTGGTGCGATAACAGTTTAAGTGGTGCAATAACAGTTTAAGTGGTGCGATAACAGTTTAAGTGGTGCGATAACAGTTTAGGTGGTGCGATAACAGTTTAGGTGGTGTGATAACAGTTTAGGTGGTGCGATAACAGTTTAGGTGGTGCGATAACAGTTTAGGTGGTGCAATAACAGTTTAAGTGGTGCAATAACAGTTTAGGTGGTGCAATAACAGTTTAGGTGGTGCGATAACAGTTTAGGTGGTGCGATAACAGTTTAAGTGGTGCAATAACAGTTTAAGTGGTGCAATAACAGTTTAAGTGGTGCAATAACAGTTTAAGTGGTGCAATAACAGTTTAGGTGGTGCGATAACAGTTTAGGTGGTGCGATAACAGTTTAGGTGGTGCGATAACAGTTTAGGTGGTGCGATAACAGTTTAGGTGGTGCGATAACAGTTTAAGTGGTGCGATAACAGTTTAAGTGGTGCAATAACAGTTTAAGTGGTGCGATAACAGTTTAGGTGGTGCGATAACAGTTTAAGTGGTGCAATAACAGTTTAGGTGGTGCGATAACAGTTTAAGTGGTGCAATAACAGTTTAAGTGGTGCAATAACAGTTTAGGTGGTGCGATAACAGTTTAGGTGGTGCGATAACAGTTTAGGTGGTGCGATAACAGTTTAGGTGGTGCGATAACAGTTTAGGTGGTGCGATAACAGTTTAGGTGGTGCGATAACAGTTTAGGTGGTGCGATAACAGTTTAAGTGGTGCGATAACAGTTTAAGTGGTGCAATAACAGTTTAAGTGGTGTGATAACAGTTTAGGTGGTGCGATAACAGTTTAAGTGGTGCAATAACAGTTTAAGTGGTGCGATAACAGTTTAGGTGGTGCGATAACAGTTTAAGTGGTGCAATAACAGTTTAGGTGGTGCGATAACAGTTTAAGTGGTGCAATAACAGTTTAAGTGGTGCAATAACAGTTTAGGTGGTGCGATAACAGTTTAGGTGGTGCGATAACAGTTTAAGTGGTGCAATAACAGTTTAAGTGGTGCAATAACAGTTTAAGTGGTGCAATAACAGTTTAAGTGGTGCAATAACAGTTTAGGTGGTGCGATAACAGTTTAGGTGGTGCGATAACAGTTTAGGTGGTGCGATAACAGTTTAGGTGGTGCGATAACAGTTTAGGTGGTGCGATAACAGTTTAGGTGGTGCGATAACAGTTTAAGTGGTGCAATAACAGTTTAAGTGGTGCGATAACAGTTTAAGTGGTGCGATAACAGTTTAAGTGGTGCGATAACAGTTTAAGTGGTGCAATAACAGTTTAAGTGGTGCAATAACAGTTTAAGTGGTGCAATAACAGTTTTGTGATGGAATAACAGTTTTGTGATGGAATAACAGTTTTGTGATGGAATAACAGTTTGGTGATGGAATAACAGTTTTTGTGATGCAATAACAGTTTGGTGATGCTTAGATAGGAGCTGAGTGGGCTCTTGTTTCTGAGGAAGGAAAACACGATTAGTATAGGTCGGGACATTTTTGCGAGCCATATCTAAGGCGAGCGTCTTGCTCGATTATCAATCACTAGGTCTAAACTATATCACAATATTCACCTGCTATTGATTTAGCCATACACCCATACGCTGTCAAAGCTACTGGAGTAATAATTTATGAACTAATGGTAGAGCTATTAGGTGTGGATTGATATGAGGACGTCACATGTATCGACGAATGGGGATGGTGTATACGTGTGACGTCAGTGGAACTACATTGAGAACTAGTTTGTGGGGAAATTCCCTAATTACTATGAGTTACCCTGACAAAGCTCTACAGTGAATGTGGCAAGAAACTCCACAAGAACAGCTGCGTGCTTTGCAGGAGACTGGAAGCAGTAATCAAATGCAAATGGAGACATTTTGAATAGAATATTTAATTATGCTTTGAAATGATGGTTATGCAATTAATACATGGTAATTATATCTTGTTTACTTTATAGCTAATTTCCATTTTTATTTTTGACAATCTTTATTTTCTAAATTTTACAGATGATAGTGGTGGGGTGACAATTCTATAGGTAATCCTTTTTCTTTTTAAACCAGCTTTTGCGCCAAATTTCTCAATTAATTAAAACCTGATTATGTTAGAGGAAAACTTTGGCTTCATTTTTATTGTATCTAATTTATTTTATTGTTCTATTGATGCCACCAGTCATTAGCTACCTTTTTAATTTGAGTATAATTTTACTTTGATTGGATCTACTTATTAATTCATTTATTTTATTTTTGAAACTAGCAATTTATTTTCTCCATCTAACTAAAATTTTAAATTCTATATAGATTCATTCTAATGTTTCTTATAAATAATTAAATCTCTACTTTTTATATATTTCTTTCAAAAATGTTTTTTAATAAAAGCATTCTTTTTTCATTAGTAAAGTTATCTCCTATTCATTATTAGTTCTTGGTTTCATTAAAAATTTTGATTTCTACATTTTATATCATCCTTCCCACCAAAATATACATAGCTAATTTTTTAATATTAGCATCTTTTTATTCTTAGCAAAGTTACGTCACTTTGTTTTTCTTTCATCAGGTGCGAGGTCTGGTAGAGGAGTCAGAGGCTGACAAAGCTCTACTGCTGGAGAAGCAGGTGCTGGAGCTGTGGGACAGAGTGTACCAGGCATGGCTCATTGCCCCGCCCACTGCTTCACAACACACTTATGTGAGACTCTAATGGAAAATATTTTTTTTTTATTATCATTAAAGTGATTTTAACAATATTGAATCAATGAAATCTCGAAAAAATATAATTTGTTAAAAATGAGAATAAAATAGAAATATTTTGATTGAATAACAATATTGAACAATATTAACAATATTGAATTTTCCAATAAAAAATTTTTCCATTGAAAGGAAGAATAAAATAAAAATATTGAGGGTTAGCTAAGCCAAATGTATAAATTTAATTTCAGTTAGCTAGTTATTTTACAAAATCCTAATAAACGCTAGCATTCCTACTTAGCTGAAAAACTTTCTAGTAACTTGTGAAATTGGTTTAATCTCACCTGAATCTGCTGTTCAGCTTTTTCAATACTTTTTGTCTTTTTGATATAGATCAGAATAGAAGTTCTATATGAAAGGACTTTATTTTTCTTTTAAAACCAAAACTAACGGATTGAATGAATTAGAATATATTTTATCATGAATTTTTAATAACAATTAAAATATTAAACTGTTAGAAATAGCTTTATGTCCTTTTTATATTTTTTCCTTGGTTAAGAACTTCTCTGTATAGCTAATTAGTTTCTTCTGTCTGTTTCTAATACAAGATAGTTTTTCATTATTTTTCTAAATCATTTCTAGGGTCCAGTGGTTACAAGTGAAGCAGTGCAAGATACTTTTGATAATCTAATGAAAGGAATAACCAACACTCCAGGTAAGAAAAAATAGCTAGCTTCATCTAACCTTGATTTTCTAATAATTCAGTAGCTATTACCTAGAATTTCTGACGCTATTTAAAATAGTTAAAGAACTTTTTGTATCTTTCCATTTGACATCAATAGTATTTTATTTGATTCTGAGATAACGTTAATCATAATAAACAGCTTATTTAGAGCTCACTGTTGGTGATTGTTATCCTTTCTTATCTAAGGCAGTTATATGGATTTAATTGAAGATTAGTCATGTTCGTGTGTGATAGGGCGGTTCACATCAACCAGTTGTAGAGTTTTGTTAATCTGATTCCCTTTTTCCACTGTCTCCAGAAGAGGGAAAAGTTGCAGGTAAACATTTAAACACTACCTGTAGTGATTAGGGAAGTGAAATAGTTCTTATATGTTGCCTGAAAAAGAGTCTAAAGACTGCTTCTAATTAATACAGAGAGACTGCTTCTAAATAATACAGAGATACTGCTTCTAATTAATACAGAGAGACTGCTTCTAATTAACTAAATAAACTGCTTCTAATTAACTAAATAAACTGCTTCTAATTAACTAAATAAACTGCTTCTAATTAACTAAATAAACTGCTTCTAATTTATACAGAGAAACTGCTTCTAAATAAACTGCTTCTAATTTACCCGAAAGACAGCAGAGTTTACAGATTTAACTCAACTCTGAATTGGACACAGAAGACTTAACGCATGAAACCTAATCACAAATTATACCTCTACCTTATTGCAATGATTGACATCTTGATTGTTTGTCTAACCTACATCCAACACAGACAACTTCTTACTTGTCCCGGTCCTCTTGCACTCACTAATGTGTTTCGAGTGATCAATTGTAATGAGTGGTGCTCTACAACTTACAAGGTTTGTTCCACAGAACCGAACAGTTCCAGGCCATTTAAGATGAATGCCACAAATATAAAACCTATTACCGATCCGATATATCAAATAAAATGAAGCCGTTGCCATAACATAACACTTTTGGGGCATAAAAAAAGTGGAGAAACCCTTTAGAAAATAATAAGTTAACCGAAAAGACTGATTCTTAGTTAATTCAAATGAGCTATGAAAGTTACAATAGATAGATGCACTTACGCTACATAGATGTCTAAATAAAGATGATTGTTTTTTAGTTATTTAAAGAAAGTCTGCTTCTTCTAGCAGGGGGCCTTCAAAAAAATAGATAGTCGATAAAGCCACCTACAATTCCGTAATCTATGTCTGGGTTTGAGATAGTGAAGTAAAATTATGAGTCCATATGTTTATAATATTGATAAAAATATCTTATTAATAATTTGGGTTCACTGACCATTCAAATAAAATTCGTACAACCATCAATAATCTTAATATAGCTATGTTACATCTTTTAATGTTCACTAGATATTTATTATCTATTTCTCACTGATTTACATTCCAATAATGGGTGTTTGTTAGCTAGCTAACTAGAAAAAAATATTTTCAGTTATTGTTTTTATAGATTAAACTGTTATGTCCCGAATTACTTGGTTTTGTAGGTTGCATTCTACTGTCACCTCATTCTTCTCTATACATGAATGCTATCCTCGATGTTTGTGTCCTTTCTCTTCAAACCTATTTAGAGTATTCTTTACATACATTATAAAACACAGATATTGGTAATACCATGGTTCCTCAGAAGACCCAATCAACATTTAGCTAATAAAGGAATATTATTTCTTCTAACGAACATCTTTAGAGTTCTTAATAAAACTTGAGAATCAAAAATAACGACACCATTTTGATGTGCCCTAATTGGTATCGCTTCTTCCTTAGGAGTGGTGTCCCTCTCATCCCTGACGCAGGTGATGCAGGACAATGTAGGTACCATCCTCAGTGTCCTGGAGAGTGTATGGTCTCTGCTGCTTAGTAACCTCACACTAGTTATGTCACTAGTCTCCACCTCCGCATCTCTACTACTAGGTAGCAGCCTCTCCATCCTCAATGGTGTCATCAATGCGGTCAGTATTACAGATAGTATTTGATCAATCATACAGTTTTTTATGTAGCTATATTTGTTTAAATGTCAAATTTATGAGATTAAAAAAAGCCCTATGGTAACTTTATAAAAAGTTATAAGGGCAAAATTAAACTACTCTTACTGTACTTCTTTGTTACAGATTAAATTAAAAGTTAGAGGATAGCGCTAGGGCTATGCTCTTCAACTAAGAGGTATTAGATTTTGTGTTCGGTAGACTCGTAGGCTTCATTTACTATCACCTCTTCATTTTTTTCTCCCATCCGTAAGTGCAGTCACCGTGCTTGTGTCACTTTTTGTCACATTCTTTGGTATGTGACTGCATTCACAGAGTAGCTTCTCTGCATCCATGAGCATTGTTATCAACTGGTGGTAGTTGACTTTGTTCACGGAGCCAGTTTCGTTACTGACTGCTTCTCTGAGTCCCTTGTGTTTAATTTCCTTTCAATATCAGAGATTTGACCTTTTCTTCCGAAGCAGATGTTAAACCATGTGATAAATTAATTAATTACAGCTTTCAATTAATTTAAATGAAGCACTAGTTAAATCTTTCTCTCTGTGTCAGGTTGTGTTCCTCACGGCTCTGTTTTACGTGCTATCGAGTGAAGGTTCTACTTACAAACCAGTGGCTGTCATCACTAAATTGGCACCTGGGCAAATGAACAGGTAAACATCAGACACACTTTTCAACTAATCAGATAACAAACACCATTTCAAGACATTGCAGTTGAACACTGTATTGATATGAATAATAATGGAACTGATTGAAAAGATTCAAACTCAACGGAAAATCCATTTTCAAGTTTTCATGAAAACTGAAAAAACCTTCAACACAGAGTTTAAATAACCTCTAATAATAATGGAACTACTTTTCATTTGCTAGTTTTTATTTAGCTAAGTAGTAGCTCTTCTTTGAAATATTAATCATTTAGTATAGCTACCTAACTGCAGCTCTAATCTCTTACTAACATGAAGTTACAGAGAGATGCCTTTACCTTTGCTTTATAGTCTCCTTTTCTCCCCTAGTGTTGGCACAGCTGTGGAAGAGGCCGTTAATGGAGTTTTCTCTGCCTCTCTCAAAATGGGAGTTTTCTATGGTCTGTGGACATGGCTTATCCACTCCATTTTTGCCACGAATATTGTGTACATACCGGCAGGTAAGACTTAGATAACTATTAACTTGCATTATATTATTGGTTTGAATCATATTTAATTTAACTTTACATATATTCTGATTTATTGATGTTCTTTACTTGAAAGTTTTATCTGTTTTTTTCAAACCAAATCAAAGTGTAATTCCTCTACATTGTTCCTTCAGTTCTTGGTGCTCTGTTCGGTGCTGTGCCCTTGCTAGGGACTTACTGGGCCTGTTTGCCAGGTATGCTGGAACTGTGGTTCTGGCACAACAATCCAGCTCTCTCTCTGCTCTTGCTAGCATGTCAGTTGGCACCCCTGTCCTGTGTGGACACTGCCATCTATGCCGAAATTAAAGGGTTAGTTCTAATAGAAACAAATATACAGTTTTTCATTTTCGAATTTTTGACCAGTTCAAGTTACTGACGATTCAGTAAAGTACCAAATTTGGTGAAATTCTGATGTGAAATCTCGAATCTACTTTAATTATTTAAGCATTTCCACAGAATGGATAGGCACTTGGCATAAATTATCTCATGACCTCACTAACTTTGGTTGTAGGGGCGGACACCCGTACCTAACCGGTCTGGCTATTGGTGGTGGTATATTCTGTTGGGGAGCTGAGGGAGCCATTCTAGGTCCCTTACTCCTGTGCATCCTACTGGTAGCCACTAACGTCTACACTGCTCTCATCAAAGCGCCTGTGAACTCAGCGGCGCAGAACAAGTTTGCCAGACTCAGGAGGTGAGTTCTGTGGTGACATCTGGCAATAATTGCCTGTGGATTTTCTGTGTTTTGTTTGATTAATATTTGAAAAGATGAGTAGGTAAATTACTAGCTTTAAATATGTGCGTTGATTCTGTAAAGATCTGGTGGTGTGTGGCTTTTATTGTAATTTTGTAACTATAAGTAGCTATTTGCAGGTTGATTGGATGGAATTGGTAGGTTGTTGTGGTGTGTGGCAATAATTGAAGAATTATTAGCTTTGTGATTCAAATTGTGAACTTGATGACGGTGGGAGTACCTGCGTTTACCTTTTTCTGAGTTAACTGTGAGGTATTATTGAGAGATTGTGGTGATAGCAAGCAACTAGTGACTGCTGATAGATATTTTTAAAATGAGTGATGGAAGATATCGGTAGCTGATTGTTGATTGATTGTGTCTAAATATTGATTTGAATTGAAATAATTAGCTACTTCTCATTCATTATTTAATTTATTTGGTCCCTATTTTGTTCTGTTATTTGGTTGCTAGCTACATATTTTTGTTCAATTTTCTTATTTTATTTCCCCCCAGAAACCTCACAGCCGTAGAGTGAATCTTCCTTTCCTGTGATTTAGTTTTTCTTCCATTTAACCATTAACTAGCTATTATTAATAATGATAGATTTAAATTTGTGTTTTCTAAACGAACTCCGTGCGCTTTTTTAAGTTTAAGATTTAACGAATTAATTACAATTATAGGGAATCGTTAACGTTTGAATGCATTTTTATATATTTCGGTTGGTTATTTGTAATGAAAGAATTTTTATCTTTTGTATAAGCTATTATTTAAATTTTGTTTTCTTGTTCATATATCTTTGTATAGGGAAATAAAGTAAATAATTTCGAAACACTGTTATTGCGATAAATAAAGTATTTTTCTATTTTCTACGTAGCTCTGATAACTTGTTTCAATATACGTGAGTATGTTTTATAATTTACTGAAACCGTAACATTAATTTGTTAATTTTATACATGTTGTTAATAATTTAAACTATATCTGTCGTAGTATAACACAGTTTTTGCACATTATGAGATACTAAAGCACACTTGTTTAACCAAAGCATGCATAGTAGACTGTAGATAGGAAATTGGTCAGTGTCTTGCCATTAATATATTCTTGCATTTAACAGTCTATTGATTTAATGTATATTTTAATGTTTTTCACAGGTCTATGAGCGAGTTTCAATGAGCATATGACGACTAATTTGATCTCTTCTTTCTGACTCATCACTCCTATAAAGTCTTTGTACTAATGTTAACTTCGGAGACAGCTTTTGCATGTGCGCTCAGTCTTGCTCTGCACCTCGCAGAGGTAACATGTACCGCTCTTCCTTCTGCTAACTACTAACGGGGCCTTTTGAGGTTTTCTATCACTTGTAATCGATTACTATTAAAACCATTTTGATACCAAAGGTCTCCTGTTATCTAGAAATATAAATAATGCAATTACTTCAGTTTGATGTGTTGTATTACTCAAAAAATCAAAATTGATTGTAGCTAATGAATTAGCTATTGCTGGTAATTTAGAAATGAAGACTTTGTAGGTGTTCTTCATGTATCCAATATGGATTGTCCTTCATACAATAGCAATAGTGGCCTTACTAGTGCGAACGTAAGCAACATTTCTTCTAGTTATTAACTGTGCCTCGGTCTTTCTCTCCGCTAGTTTCAAATGCCAATCAAATTAGAATAAAGATGTCAGACTGAACTTAGGTTGTAACATCCGTCTAAAGCTGCGTACTCACGAGGGTACTTTCTACAATTTTGTAATTTAAAGTAATGAGGATTGTTGAAATATTAAAGTTAACTATGTTATATATGATAGCACAATTGAATTTTTATTTATAAAACTTATCTTTTCTTTCAATTATATCAATCTTGTGTTAAGTTTTCAATCAGAATATTTTGACTTCAATTCAATTTTTTAGCTACTATAAATCTTAACCACCTAACTGAAAAAAGTTGGGAAACTTGTCAGTCTGGACTCGGCTTTGAATTTTTTTACTGGTAAACACATCTTTTTAATTTATTGTCAAGTAATTTAAAGTTACCGAAAAATTGAACCAATAGTTTTTACCATAGCTGAAGAACTTGGTGGTACATATAACATTGTACCAATTAATATATATCATGTTTATATATTAACCTCTAGAAATTGTCATCCACTATATTTATGATATTATATTTTATCTCAAGCTTTGCTACTCCATAACTAATGAATTATATACTGCCTTACTATAAATAGAATCTCTTATCATAGCCTGGGTACTATCAGAGGAAAGAGTCGCTGTGATGATGAATTCAATGGAAATTTAACGTTATTCATTTAACGTACTTTTGTCTGTGTTTCCGAATGAAATTTAATTTGAATTTAATTTATAATTCAAACAAGAAAGTGTTTGTGAAATGTAGCTAATTTTATAATCTGATCAGTGTCTCTTTTTTTCGGATGATTGTGTGTACCTACGTAATATAACTAGCTATCAAATTAATATAAAAAATAGTGATATAGTGTTATAAGGTAAAGTATATATAAATATTATTCTATTTAGTTGTCTAACATGTGGTTAAATTAAGATAAAAGAACGTATACTCAGCGATTAGTTTAGAATCTTCGCCACAAATTATAAAGTAACTTTGTTTTTATCTTGCTAATCGAATAAATGAAATAAGCCTTTTTAAATAGAATTCCGAATATTTATTATCTGTTTGTTTTTAATATAAAATAGCTGTCGATGCTAATTAATACTTATGAAATCTTATCAGAATTCACCACTAATATTTATTTGATATTTAATTTAAACTAATTAATATAAGATTGCAAATCTGTGCTCTCTTTTACTCGCCGCCATCTTGAATTCTTTTTATCTTTACTAGTTGTAATTCTGATGTTTAAATTTGTTGAAAAGGAATTGTGTTCTTTAAAGTAACGTCTATTCTTTCTAATAGTCGCTACAGTAATTTATAATAATAAAATACAATATTCCTTCATTATAAATCTTTAGTTTTAAATATAAAAGAATATCGAGCAGATGGCAACACTCCGTGACGTCATAATCAAAACAATGGCGGCACTGGTTAGTCCAATTTTGTCATCTGAAATGTTTTGTTATAAGAAGATATTACTCATTTGTTTACTTATTTTTTGTGTAATAAATTTTCTTAGTTCTTGGAATTTTCATTCACCTTTAAATTTGATTGTTCAAAACTTACCCAAGATCTATCGTTCATTACTGATTAAATAAAATTACTTAAATAAAATATTAATTTTTCATTTTCTACTAAAAATATTTACATAATCAATGTAGGTCTCGTATGATAATCTTTAAAGTCATCAAGGCGAAGATATAAATGAACACTCGAATACAACATTGAACTCATAGTAAATAAATAGAAAGTTATGAAGTATAATATTGGAACATCCGAAAATACTAAATGGAAATAAAATTAAAATTGTGCTATTATTGAGTTAAATGTGCATTTTCATGGAAATTAACTTAAATAAAATGTTGTTTTTATCACGTTTTACACTCTATTCACACATAATTTTCAGCTTAATAGCCTTCAAACTCTCCAGTAGAGTAAAGGTGACTGAAGGATTTAAGACACATTTGCATTCATCTGATTAAATTAGAATTTTTATTGAAAATTTTATTCGTTAAATTGTGCTTAGAAAAACATTTTACGATATGCAATCAGGTTTATATGTTAGATAATGATCATTTGAGTGTTTCATTGTAAATACAATAGGTTACTAGGTACTACCACCTTACATTTCCCAAGTTTGTAAATAAAACAACTTATAAGTGCCAGCCTGGTATTAAATATATAAAAGTTATCTAGGTACTTGAAGCTAACGAAACATATTGTTTATTGACATATTCTATCTATATTTACTTGTCGCACCTATATAATTCTCATTTTGACATTACTTCATCTGATTTTGTGTGACGCCATTTGTTTACATAGTTTTTGAAGACCGGAATCAAGTTCACCGTTAATGAGTTTGCAACTTAGTATACTTTTCTATCTATTTACTATGATTGAACTACTCATCCGAGAAATCGTAAAAAATCTTAATGTTTAGATCATAGAAATATCCTTTGGATTTAATAAAAATTACTTTGTTTTGAGATATTTATTAGAATCACGATAACAGTAATAATGGGACTTCACTTTATTAATCAAGAGCGAGAATTAAAATAAATATTTTCCAAATACTAACACTTGTTGTGCTAAAAATATCGAGATTAAAATAGAGTTGGTTAGCCAATAGGATGACCAGGACAGTTACACTCTGGTCCTGCCATTCCGCTCTTGCATCCAAATTCGCAAAATTCAGCCATGATGTCCTTCGTGGTTGCTGGCGGCTGTGTAGTTGAGGTTGTGGTAAGCTCTGTGGTTTCTAATTCGGTTGTCAGAGTCTCATCCGTTGTGAAATCATCAAATGTTGTATCAGTTGCGTTGTAATCCCAGTCCGTTGTGTAATCAGAATTTGTAAACTCGTCAGTGGCACTGAAAAGGTCTTCTGTTGTTGATAATTCATTTTTGTTTTCCTCTAACTCTTCGGACTCGGATGAACCGTCATGAACAAATCTTATTTTAATGGCTGCTTTTAACTTTTCTTTGCCATTCCCTTCACTTTTGATATCTTTTCTAAGTGGTGAGGGAATTATTAAAGTTATTGAAGTCATCACAATGATGCACACCAACAAGGAACTCGAGGATGCCAGCATTTCGGTACCCGATTCTAGAAGTAAAATGGCAAGTGTTAGTTACTAGTTAGGTAATTTTTCATAATTTAAACAAATCCATACCTAATAGAATTGTTTAGTTAACTGGAGAATAAATTGATTTTGTTTTCTTATTCAGATTGGTTTTCCCAAGACTGAAATTAAATATCAATTGTGCAGTTGAAGAAAACTTTGGGATTCTTTATTTATACTTGTAATTAACTAATTACTGATAAAAAAGCTTTATTATTACATGAAGAAAAATTTGTAAGATCTTAAAATGATGGGAAATTGGCATAATTACAGTGACTCGTTTATTTGATGAAATACACTAATATTTATATATTTTCGAAAGGTCCAATTAATTTTTAGTCCATTATGCGGTCATAAATATTTTTAACATTTGACGTAAAGTTTCTTCTTATTCTGTATAAAGTATTTTTGAAGACAATACTCGAATTACTGATATTGAATTTAGCCATAATATTCCCATTGTTTTAAAACACATTCACATTAGTTTTCCATAGTCAAATAATTGACAGTTTTAATTGAAAAGATTTATTCCCAATGGAATTTCCATATTAGTTCATTTACAACAAAATGTAACATTTTTTCACTATTCCATTGATGAATTCTTACAGAAAATGCTTCTAAGAGTTAATCCGAAGCTCTCGCTACCCACACTGAGACTAAGACTTGTGAAGACTTTCCTGACGACATTAATAGACAACTCTACCTGCTGCTGCAACTTACTTCTACCTGAGAAATTATCTACTATCTACCGAGGTAGAAACTATAGAGTCTTATCTACTTTCCCGGAGCAATGGGAACATTCTTTCCTCTATGTATCTAGGCTGTTTCTTCTTATGAATAATATTTAAAAGAACATGGCTTGCCATTGAAGAACATGGCTTGCTTTCAATTTTTATTTTGGGAACATATCAGAAAGTGTTCAGTGATCCTCTATTGTAGTAACCTCCATCACTTAATTTCTTATTGTTTTATCTAGCTTTAGTGCAAGTAATGCTATTTCCTATGTATAATTGCCAGAAATAAAACATATGTTATAGGTAGCTTGTGGGAGAATATTTTACTCCATCGTATCTGCTATTTAACAGGCCAAACGGTCTGATGAAATCTGCATAACCAACGCTTTTTTAACACAAATTTAATATATCTATTGTTGGTGAAATAGAAATCTTCATTTAATATAGTTTGTCTATACAATTATTTTTTCTATATAGATATCCCCATAGACACATTTTTTCTATATAGTTTTTCTATACAATCCGTTACTTTCCAGGTTTCTGTCTGAAGTGTGACTGTGTAAGAAAAAGTCCCAGGTACCACGACAACAGTTTAAAGTTTAAACACTCAGATACTCTTGCACAGAATTTTGATATTACTGACTTTAATATATGAATTAGCGAGGTATTTAATGATTATGATGTCTGTTTAATTAGAATAGAATTTTTTGCGTCAGATTTATAACCATAATTTTGCATCATTTTTAATCGAATATCTGGAAAAATTATGATAAATATTTTTTCTTGACCAAAGGAATCATTTTAAGTTCAAAAACACACTTCAATATTATTATTTATAAACTAAAGAAAAAATGGAGCTTATATAGAATTTATATTTTGCTGAGTAAAATAATAATATATATAGTTGTATGTATACTAAGGTACCAAAAAAATAAATAATTTTATAATGGTCTGTTGATGCGTAAAATCGAAACTTAATGGGAAAACAGAAAAGCCGATTATATCTTAAGAAGTGTGATAAATAACACTGATAAATGGTTATTTGTTTACATATAAATCATGACATGAATATCAGTTATATGACAAGTGGAAATTACGGCGCAATAATAGTGTACAAATTGAGAACATTACCAGTCACTTATTAGTTATACCTTTATACCTAACTTTATGGTATCAAATACTCTATTGTTTATATTGCATATACTCTTAAAGATCCCTCCACTCATAATTTTATTTCTCTATTCATTAGATCTAAGGTTACTGGTAACAAAGCTGCAAGCCTTTAAAATTAAGTTCTATGTTTCTATTATAGCATGTAATTTAAGTTATAAAGGTCGAGCTTTACACCTCTATCCGACTTTCTAATCAAAGAAAAAGAAAGGTTAACTTCTGAATAATTCAAAACAATAACAAGGCAGATAGATATACGTATCATAAATGACTACCAATACCGTTATCTAAACACTATTACCCTAGGTACCTAAAACTACCTAATTACCATCAAATTTACAATAATACGAGATAGTTGGTATTTTTTTCCTTGTTCTTCTATTTAATCTATCTATTAGAAAGTGTTGGTTGAGTGTGAATATTTCTTATATAATTAATTACGAAGCTAATACTTAATCAATTTATTTTCTGTTAACTGTGATATGTTATATAACCTTAGTTCTACAAATTTAAACCACATCTATCTAGAGAAATTTTAATTTAGCGTGGAGGGGACCTTTAAAGTGCAATCTACTTTCAGGTTTTCGTTCATTTGTGTTTAATTTTGACAAGCCACATTGTTTCAGTATTTACAATCATTTCTCTCGAATCCATATAGTGTTCGTGTGTGTTATCTGTATGAGATATTCACCATGTGCTTATCTCTTCGATTATCTCAAAGATGTCTGGAGATGATGAAAGATTCACTTGAAATGAAGATATAAAACATTTACTTCTTAGCAAGATGTTAGGTTTATGAATTTATTCTTTTATCCCTTTGGTCCTAACGGCTTTTCTAGATGTCAAATTCAATTTTTCGCTATCAGAATTAACATATCAACATAGTTATACAAAATATCAAAATTAATTTTTTATATAAATGATATTTTTTTATATAAATGATTTTTTTGTATGAAAGATCAATTTGATAGAAATTATGATATATTAATGATTGCCTTATTGAGATTATTGTAAATTAAAATTTTGAAATATTTTATTATTATTTGTAATTTTAACTTTTATTTGTGCATCAAACCATATTTTAGAAATTGATTTCTTTTCTTCGATAATCTAATGTATAAAATACATTAATATAAAGAAATTAAAAAAATAGATATTATAAAAGAACATAAAGTCTTAATTGGTTGTCTCTTCCAGTCGACCCCACACCTCTCCCAACCATTGTTGTAAAAGAATTTACTGCAGTTTCATGTTAAAAAGAAATTAATATTAACTTGCTCAACATTTAAACTTCGAAATAAATTACCAAATAATGAATATTCGTATTTTTGTCTATTAGGATAAAGTCTCAAAAATTAACTTGAGGTACCTGGTCCAATTGTCTCAGGATATCGTCTGAGTTATTTCTT
Source organism: Caprella mutica (assembly GCA_947561585.1). Taxonomy (NCBI): domain Eukaryota; kingdom Metazoa; phylum Arthropoda; class Malacostraca; order Amphipoda; family Caprellidae; genus Caprella; species Caprella mutica. The sequence continues at coordinate 186,014 of CANNZV010000266.1, forward strand.
CTTGGGTACCAAGTATTTAACAAATGGCCGTCTGAAAATAAAATCTTTGACTTTTTATTGTCACCCAAATGATCATTGTCACAGGGGTGGAATATACCTGGGGTGAAATATACCGGGGTGGAATATACCCAGAACCGATATCGATATATTATGTTAATATAGGCATAGAAGTCAAGACTCTTTAGCGTACCTTGTTGGTACAAGAATAATTTCAGCTGATTGAATACTTTAGGAGTTTAGATGAATGATATGTGTTTATTTCTGATGCAAGTGTAAATAATGTGAACAACTGGTATATTTAATGATCTTTATATTAATACGATAGCGTGTGTGTCGCTTACTATTGTAGTGAGTGATACATAGAAAGTGTAGGTGGGTGAAGTGAAGGTAGGGAAGTGAAGGCGGGGGAAGTGATGGTGGTAGAAGTTTAGGAAAGTGAAAGTGGGTGAAGTGTAGATAGGGAAGTAAAGGTGGAAGAAGTGAAGGTGGAGGAAGTGTAGATGGGAGAAAGTGAAAGTGGGAGAAGTGCAGATGAAGGAAATGAAGTTGGGGTAAGGGAAGTGAGGGACGGGAAGATGGGGAAGTGAAGGTGGAGGAAATGAAGGTTGGGAAGTTGAGGTGGAGGGAGTGAAGGTGGGATATGGAAGGTGGGGGATGGGAAGGTAGGGAAGTGAAGGTGGAAGAAGTGAAGGTTTGGAAGTGAAAGAGAAGGAAGTGAAGGTGGGGTAAGGGAAGTGGCGGTAGGGAAGGAGGAGGTGAAGTGAAAGTGGGGGAAGTGAAGTGGAGGAGGGAAGAAAAGGTTAACAGTGTAGCAACTAAATTAAGTGTTGATAATAAGAACTACAATCATACCACCGTTTTATTATAAAGATGAGATCAATAGGTACACTCAAAGATACTCAGCTCCACCTCTATCATGGGACATGTGAAGCAGAAGAAATAATGTAAACTTGAAATTTATCAAACATCAGTTATGTTAGACTGCGGTTTGAACCATATGTAGTCAACGTATTAATGACGCTACTAATCAATTTAATTATTTTATAAACTAATCGATCAATGCAACCATATCAATTTAAATGTTATTCTACAGCGAATTATTCGATGCGCAGCGAATATTCTCTAACTGTGAAGTATATAGAGTATTGATTATAATTAACTTTGTTTTATTAATTACAGCTCTTACATAACCCAAACAGATCACTGTTAATTTATTAGTACCCTCAATTTTGGTTATCTTTTCTCATAATAATAAGATTTGGCGCCATAAAATGTACACGATGCTCTTGGGAAAAAAGACTATCTGGCACCACCACACGCACAAATTACGCAGATTGATCTTTATTCGTAGGTTATGCTTAATTAATGATAATATTATTGAAATACTAAAATATTAAAGTGTTTCATAAGATACAAAAAAAAAGAAGATTCAACTAACATTAATCTGCATATATAAAACACCAAGCCATATTATATCATAAACTTGGTCCATTAGGAGTTGAAAAATTTACTCAACTTTTTTAAATATAATTTTAAATTATAATCCATTGCTCAAAAAGGTACGTATATAAGCAATTCAATACTTCCTGAAAAAGTTTTAATGAAACATAGAAGACTTAACTATATGCATGTGATGACAAGTAGCAAGATCATTTGCCACTCTTTTTGATATGGTGCGATACTATGACTAACACCACAGCATCAGTTATCTCTCTCTAGGAGAGGATTTTTCTCACATTGGAGACAATGCTATCAGCTATATCTTCTACATTGACGTCATACGAATTCGAACACTGCATATCAATACATTCAGTCAATTGTTAATGAATGTTGATGGAAAATATACACAAACAAAGTTCCCATTCCTCCAATAGTAGTACCCTACTTTCTGACATCGTTCCATACGTGGACCGACAACTGAGCCCCATGACAAATAAGGCCACAAAAAAATTGTGACGGCAAAAAGAAATGTAAGTTTGTCATTACAGTAGCAATTGTCTTCAATTAAATTATTACAGTAGACTCTGATATAAATAGAACTCGAATACATCCTGGAGTATAAAGATTTTGCTTTTGTATATAAATATTTACCTCGTACTGAAAGCTTTATCAAGGTTTGAGGATTGTTCAAATGGCCTGAATTTACTCGCACTTACTTCACTTTTTCAATGCAATCTTGATTTTCAGTAAGTTATGCACCTAAATTCATTTTCAACGTGATCTTTCCATAATTTTGTTATATGTATCAATTTAAAAATTGTAGGGTGACTATATTAAGTCAAGTTGTGCATCGCTGTTTACCACACTACAATTGCATTATTGGTACGAGGCAGATCTTCCATGACGCGGTTATACCTGGTACAATAAGACCAGACACCTGGTTTGAAAAGAGGATTTCGTCTATCTCTTCTGAATGGCTTTTCTATCCACGAAATAAACCTTAATAAAGTATTAAGTATAAGTTAAATAGTATATATGCATTGTTTTATAGAAAGTCAGACTCTTAATTCTCTGGGTTGTGGCTAAGATCGTTATTATCAGAGTCTAAAGTGTGTGTTTTTTCTTTTGCAAGACTTTGAGCCCCCACTAGGAATATTTGAAATGAGAATTTAGATGAAACAAATATATTTTCTTGAAGATAAGGCTTGGTACTTACACTTTATGTAATAAAAACTTATTTGAAAAACATTCAAAATACATCTAAAGGCTATCTACAGAAGGTGTTGGAAATGGTCGCCGGAATCCTGTATAGTCAAAGTCTTGCATGCGCGCTTCAAGACGCTCTTCGAGTCTTCGTCACCTTCTCAATTGTTACTGCGTCATAATTTGCACCAAACAGCTTCACACACTAAATTTTATTATATCATGAATGGATTGAAGTTTTACCGAATAAAAAATATTTTGTGCTGTAGCCCAGAAATGGAAATCAAGAGGATTGAGTTCTTTCAGAGTGCTGGCCAGAAGATCTCAGTGTCTCTTCTGGTAACTCGTCTTTGAAATTTTTCATCAAGAACTGCTTAACCACTCTTATACAATGAGATTGAGCACCCTCTTGCATCCACCAGAGTCTGCGTCATATAGCAGTGACTCAAAAAAGTTTGCCACACTTTGTCTTTCAGCAAAGTCATGTTATAGGAACCATTAACAGAGTCACAAGGATCGTCGTCATCGATGAATGCTTTAACAATAGAATTTTCCGTCCACAATCGCAACAAATACCATTACATTAATGTCATTTTTAGAGTTTCATTCACCAATATCATGTGGATTCAACTCTGCAAATTATGACGCAGCAATAATTGAGAGAGTGACGAAGAGCGTCTTGAAGCGCGCAAGACTTTGCCTATAGGATTCTGGCCACCATTTTCAACACATTTTGTAGATAGCCTTTAGAAGTGTTTTCAATGAATTTCAAATCAGTTTGTATTACTTGAAATGTAAGTACCAAGCCTTATCTTCGTGAAAATATATTTGTTTCTTCTAAATTCTTATTCCAAATTTTCCTAGTTGAGGCTCAAAGTCTTGCAAAAAGAAAAAAAAAGAAAAACACACCGTATGCATTATGGTACCAACTCAATTGAAAACCATTGCTACTGAAATAACAAAGTAACACTACTGTATTGAGTCTCCTGTCATGGGCTCAATTGTCTTAAGGCCCAATTGTCTGCTGGCCTAATTGTCGGGGCCCAATTGTCTTGGTCCCAATTGTCAGTGTTCCATTCCATACACGCAGAATATTTAATATTTATTAGATTTTAGTAAGTAGAATCATTTTTTCACGGTACGGTTTTTATATTTTTTCTATATCAAAAATTAACCCAATGGTACTAAAGAGAAAAATAATATAATTTAAGAAGTCAAATATCAGTCATAGCTAAAGCTAAAATGTTTAATCAATTTCAATTCTAAAGATGAGAATCTATTCGGTTGTAGTAATCCGACAACCAGCGATGGATTCATAATCTTACACCCTCGTTACTTTCTAAGCATGCAATTTTTATGATCAATTAATTACTCAGATTATATAACTAATACTAAAAAGATTCTAGTTTACTAAGAAAAAATCACGACTACTATATAAAAATTAATACAATTTTCAAGAATTTCATATGTGAATAATAGAATATAAGTCAATAACAATGATAATTATTTGGTACACGTCAATCGAAATAACAGGAAATTACTAGTAAATGTTATCAAGAGGATGTGTACAACTTGTACAAGAAGACTAAAAGACTGGTATAAAAGAGGAAAGTGGACTTCTCATACAATAGTTATTTCGCAACTTCAAAACTATATAATAGTAATTAATTAATATGTTAGTTAAATGCTTTCGCTTTTTGATTATTAGTTGTTGATTGGATTCTAGGACAAAAACTTCCGTTGTCAAAATCTCTCCATGTAAAAAAAGGCAATGATACCCCCAGTCTTAAAACCCTGTGCCATAATCCCCCTCATCCCCAAAAGTTTTCGGTCGTAAACCATTTTACACCCCCCTTTTACTAGAAGTCAAAAGGCCGAATTTAAAATAAATAAAAATAAAGATAAGAATTGTATGACATCATCTTACAGTTAATATCGCTGTTGCATTGGCGATAATGAAGAAAATCAGCTTGCGATTGAATATCAAAATACCTCAACTGATTAAGAGCGTTCACACAACCCTACCTTCTGTTGTTCTATCACATGTGCAGCGATAAATAAACAGCTTGTGGACCCAACAAAAGGTTCAATTTACTACAATGAAAATGAAATTTATCTAGTATTTTATAAAATATTTATAAATGATTAATATCAATAACTAACAAACCTAACCCGTAAAGTGGGGTGGAACTTACCGGGGTGGAATATACAGCGGTGGAAAATATTAGTCACTATCGATATCATGCCACAAGTAAAATCAATATATGACTTTCAGATTTCAGCTATTTCAAATCAACTTTTATTGTGCGAAATCGTAAACTTCTAAAAATGGCTAAATTCAATAGGAAAAAAGAGCCACACAATTGTTGACCATTATATTATCAACTAAAATGGATCAGTTGTTAGAGTTAGATGCTTTATGAAAAAAATTAACTAGAGTTAATCTGAGACCTGTAGTCTTAGTCTTGCTGTGATAGAAAAATTCAAATGAACGGGAACACGTGCAGACAAAGATCGAATTGGAAGACTTAAGTCATCTTGCAAAGTGCCAAAGAATAAGTTATTCAGCATATGAATCTTAGTGTTACAGAAGACTACTCAACATTCACGAAAAAGAGTAATAATCAATTGTAATTGTAATACTCGTCACTACTGCGCATATTAAAACAGGCGTCCACGTACAATTCGTCCACGGAATGCTTTATTTTGTATTATATTTATATTGTGTATAAATTTTATATTGAGCATTATTTATATATATTTTGCAATATGAAAGTAGAAAACACCCTTTTTTATGGCAATTAGAAATTTATGGTATTTGCCTTAATTCTTATTGCAATCTTCTTCTCATGCTCCTGCTGGCCGGCAACAGTGAAGTAATAAAATTGAATTCTTTATTTAATGATATGCAGGCAGGAATAGCTTTTATTAATCATTGGTCTAATAAAATCTGTAACAATAACGAGGCATGTTTCGAAGTTATTAGAGTATATGAACATTGGAAATAACATAATAATAATTACAATAAACACCAATATTATTACTCAGATTAGGTTATTAGAAGCAATATTGGTACAGAAATTAGTTTTTCTGACATATTATTTTTAACAGTGATTAAATAAAATACATACATGATACATGTACAGTCGAAGAAAAGTGTATCCGTACCTAATGATTTCATGACTATTTACTATTTTTTTATTTCCAAAATTAACAATACTAATTGTAAATTTGTAATGCTTGTAGATATTTTAAATTTGGTCTGTGTATTTGACGACAAATATGTATGATTTAAAAATAATAGAAAATTAGGAAACTGTGATGCGAGATATGCAGTATGTATACACATCATGCGGAGACTCTTTTCTCTGATAGTACATAATATACTACTAACAAAGTGATTGATAATGAATTATGTTATAAAAGAATTAGGTAGGTAGGTATTGGTACTTTTTAGTGTTGCCGTTATTTAGTTCACTTCGTCCACGCTATCAGACTGTTCCATATTTTCGAACTCATAATAAAACCATATATATCATTATTTATTACCTCTATTGTAATTATTTCATTCTCTTTCTTACCTTTCCGAACATTTAGTCTTGTTAGTACACTGTTATTTCAGTTCCATATTTTAAATACTCATAACTCATTAAATAATGCAAATATTAAAGGAGGTAAGGTATATAATTAAAAGATACAGTAAAACCGTTCATCATGTCTAATAATACCTGGCTATTAATATAATAGCGAAAAATATTGTGAAATATAACACATATACACTTTAAAATAGAAAATAAAGCAATTCGTGGACGAAATGTCTGTGGACGAATTGTCCGTGGACGAAATGTCCGTTGGACGAAATGTCCGTGGACGAAATGTCCTAAACCCTAAAACAGGACATCACATATAATTAGTATTTTTATGTGAATCACAGTAACTGTTTTTATGATATTTCAATAGGAATATTTTTGCAATTCCAATGTTTTTTAGTGAATAATTTCAAGAATTTATTTTTCTCATCTGACAATCAGCAAATTTCTTAGCGCGAAAGTAGCGGGGCAATAAAACGCGATGTGTAAATCCCTCATTTATCTGCCAGTGTAAATTATGGTAGTCACGTATGATGGCTGAATGAAATATGTAACCATAATGTGAATTAATTGAAAAATCGATCACATCATAATCTACATAGAATGCAATTTTCGATGTTAATAGATGAAGGTCACCTCAATATAAATACATAGACTATTTAGCGGCTAAATGGAATATAACTATCTTTTATTCAAGTGTGTTACAATTGAAATAAACTGGATTTCCCCAATTGCTTAACACCAGTATTCCCAATAAATGTTTTCAATTTAAAGTAAATATCGTTATCAACAAAACACATCAAAGTATGCCTACCTACTAATTGAAAGGGAAAAACTTGTCACCTCTTTATCTGATAACGAGGTATTTCCTGACTTTGAAATTTGTACTTTGATCATAGGAAAAGCACTTGAATAAGATCATTTCAATTTCAATGATATAACAACCAATACTCGTGAGAACATGCAGGCTGCACATGGGATAGATAACATGTTATATAAAGTACTGCACCTGTGTAGTTGCAACAGAAAGCATCAAGTTCTAGGACACAATCAACCTTGTGAAGAACCTAAACACACTACCTAGTGGAAAATTATTACCTGCGGTGGTAGCCTCTTATAATAAAGTAGTTCATTTGTGAGGTAAATATTGATCTAAAATTGAAATAATATAAAAAGGTGAAAGTGTTACAAACCATATATTTTATGAACGTCTGTTAATCCAGTCGCAATGTATTAAAAAGATTAGAATCCTAGCTCATTATACTGATTTTTTTTTTACTTTTAGATTTGCAAGATGAAAGAACCTATTAGGATTTCACTTTTGCTTCTATGCTGCCTAGCGTTATCGGATTTCCTATTAGGAAGATCCACTGTGGATTGTCAACCTTTAGCGTCAGCAAAATCGATTTCTAAAGCAAGTGAATATGCACAAACCTATTCAAAGACGGTAGTTGCTGGTCAAGAAAAGGCAGAAAGGGGAACTCCTCAGCCAACTACAACTGCCACTGCTAAACCTACTACCCATGTCACTCCAACGAACGTAACGGAGGTGCCATCAACAACCCTGGAGATAATGGAAGAATTCTGCCAGGATGCATGTAAACAAGGAATTGGTGGACCGGAATGTAACTGTCCTAACCACCCAGTAGGTTGAGAAGTTGGGGATTCGATCCTTCACAGATAATATTCTTTGATAGGTGAAGAATTTGATCTAGGAATATTTTGATGATTAATCTAGCATCTCGCGAGTTGGAAGATCAAAATTTGCGGTGTTTCTGAAACTTATTGAAACAATTTAGTTTCGCAATATTTTTCATATAAAAGCTATTTCAAATTTAGAGAACAGAATCAATTAAAGTTCTAGCCTATGTTTTTCTTTATTTTGTATTATAAATAGAAGTCAGTTACTCCCTAGTTTTTAGTTATTGTTATAGATTACATGCTTTATTGAGAAACTAATAATCAATTGTCAAATTTATGTTTTCGTTACACAATTGTTTCAAAATATTGAATTATCAAGCAAAAATATTTCATTCTATGATTCATTAAAGACGTGAAATGAGTTTACTTTCGGATGATGTGAAAGTACAGCGATCATTTAAATGCATCTACTATATCAGTATTATTTGTTTTAAATTATTATATTTTAATTAGAAAGTGTTATGTTTAAATCTTTTCCCGATAGAAAGTTGTGGTGGGTCACCTCTTTGACCCCACCAAAACTTGCTCTGTGGGATAATGTCATCTAAATTCTCGACTAGTTTTAAGGTAGGTACTATCAAAGAAAAGAGGCTCCACATGATATTAGTTTTACAAATTACTGTTTTCAAATTTACCATTATTTACAAATCTTACAAATTTGGCGTAGTGTACCCAAATCATTTATTAAATATTTACAAGCATTACAATCAGTAAAGTTTATTTTCGGAAACTGTCCTAATATCACGGATACGCTTTTCTTTGACTGTACATAGATATTTATTTTCAGTTACATTTGTACTAATCAGATAATATACTGTAAGAAAGATTATAACCTTTATAATTTAGAAGTACATCTTGTAGATGCATATATATGTAAATCAAATACATTGTATCATTTTCTGAAATTAATGATCTGATATTTGTAAGTTGAATAAATAAAGCATAGTTTTTAGTTCTTTTAACAACCTGGTTCTTTGTTTCACTGCAGTTTAAAGACATTTAACACAGCTATTATTTTTTGACAAATATTTTAAATATTATGTCTCTATCAGTCCAACTTTCATTATAAAAAATAAACAGAAGGAGCAGATGAAAAGGTCATCAATGATATGTAAGTCTGGGACAATATGCTCTTAAAATCATAGATTCTGAAAATATTATAGATGGAGAGAATTAAAGAGTATTGAATGGTTCTAAACTAGCGGTATATAGTATTCGATTCCATTTCATTTTGTTTCGTCTATGATATTCTCGGGATCTAAGATTTTAAAAGCACATTGTCCCAGCCCTAATGATAAGTGTTATTGCTGGCGAAGACACATATGCCGCAGATCATATGATTGTAAATGAGGGTACATCATATACGTATGGTTGGTTGTATAATGCATATTGCTTTAATCTTTCAACTATAAATTAGAATTCACTATGGTGCGCATTTGTGCTAATTCAACATTATTGCTATAGCCATCTGCGAACGCGAAAGTGTTAATAGTTTAGGCATATAGGCACCAAATATTTTGAATCTTAAAAACCATTCTTGAATAAAAAGAACTAACATCATTAGTCTACTACCAGCAGCTGTGCCAAGTATGTAGAAGTGGAACACGGTGGCAAGAAATTACGGTCTTGGAATTATAAATACCTCTCAACATAATTGGCCATTATGTAGTTTGTTGTATCCGCGAGTTTGTTGTACTGCAAACTTCATGATTGTTTAATTACCTGGCAAGGGAGTTCGGGGAAGGCTTGCCCCCCTGTAGTGAACATCTAACTGGAAAGTTTTATTTATACCTCAGATTATTATTCATCAGACCGAAAATTCCGAGACCGAATTTTCCGCTCGAATCTCATGTTAAATAAATGTCAAAACATGTAAAAATTACTAATGTTACAAACTTACATAACATTTTACGTCGGTCAATAATGTTATCCGCTTTTAATAATTAATTAATTTTTAATTTAGTATGGATTTAACGTCTGCTTCGGAACCAAAGGCCATATCACTGACGTCAAAAGGAAATTAAATACAAGGACTAGTAGAAGCAGTCAGAAAGGAAAGTGGCTCCATGAACAATGCCACTTACTACCGTCGGTGACAAAGCTCATGGATGCAGAAAAGCTACTCTATGAATGCAGTCACTTACCAAGGAATGTGACGAAACGGGACACAAGCACCGGTGGCTGCACTCACGGATGGAAGAGTAAAATGAAGAGGTGATAGTAAATGAAGTCTACGAGCCTACCGAACACAAAATATAAGACCGCGTAGTTGAAGAGCATAACCCTAGCGCTATCCTCTAAAACTGCAGATAGCGTTAAAAAATGATAAACATGGTAAATATGAAAAAGACAAACCATAATCCAAATTACAACAGTTCGGGGCCCAAGGGAAGCCACCCCCCCATCTCTTCCATTCACCACAGACAGCTTCAGGATAGAGCCCCTGGGGCCCGCTTTTAATAAATACACTACACATTTTAGTATTCATAATTTCAACTCTTTTTCTGTTATTGCTCTTTAAGAAAATCATTATACAGCGTGACACAAAAAAAGAGGGATGAAAGTAAACGCTAATAACTCAAAAAGTAGTACACTTAAAAAGATGAAATAATAACCACAAGATAGAGTATATCTTCAAGATTTATTAGGTTTATAAAAAATGCTCAAAACTGCCGCATGTGTAATCCAACAAAGCCCGACAAATATTTCGAGAAACATCTGCACTCGCCTAAGGTACAAGGCTGGTGCGGCCTTAGTTCTAGCAGAGATTTTGGTCCATATTTTTTTCAAGATTCCAAGGAAAATGCACGCACAGTAACATCTGATATATATATTGAAAAGTTAAACATTACTTAAACTGGTGACATCCAGCCTGACCGTTGGTTTCAACTAGACGAAGCAACAACTCAGACCTATATTTCCAGACCAAAATTGACTCCCAAGTCGTTGTGGTACCCACAAAATCTTTCATCATATGGATTTCCCTTGGCCAGCCAGGTACCCCGGCTGACTTCTTTGGATTTTTTTTCTTTAGAGGTATGTAAAGGAGAATGTTTTCAGAGCAAAACCAGATATTATTGAAAACCTGAAGAATACTTTCTGAAAAATTATTTCATCAATGAATCAAGATATCCTGGGTGCGGTGATAGCGAATTTTGAGAAACTTATAAATTTGTGTATTGAGCAGCAGGGAGCCCATTTTGAGCATTTGTTATAGATTATATAAATCTTGAAGATATACTCAATCTTGTGATTTATATTTCATCTTTCTAAGTGTACTGCTTTTTGAGTTATAAGCGTTAACTTTCATCCCTCTTTTTTGTGTTACTCTGTACAGTGTACAACGAGACCGAATTTTCCTAGAGCCGTGGAACATATCTGGGGCACATACTCCCCGGAAAAGCTGAGATGTGGGATTGATTTCAGAAATTATTCCAATTCCAAACCTCTATATCACTCTATTTTTGAAGAATAATTCAAGTTTCACAAATCTATCCAGAAAATGATCTTCCATTTAAAACCAAAATAATATAATTTGGTAAATTACTGATAAAGTTTTGAGCAGGCCGTTCACGGTCAATCAGGCTTGAAGGAATTCCTTCAGGTGCTGAACGAGGCCGTCCACTGACGATCAGTGCTTCCATCAGTGCAGGTCTCTGCAGGATAGACTACCGTGGTTTTCATGATTATTTACGAGAGGAGGAGGGGCTCGTGTCCTACACCTCCTCAGCCATTCAGGCCATAGAAATGGCCTCCTTTATTAGAGCTGAGTTCGGGTTGGTGGGATTAGCAGTTTTTGTTGCGCACTCTACTTTAATGAAACCAAGAACGACTAAATCAAAGTCTTTCAGTACTAAATCAGTGTCAGCACGCGGCTAACACTGAGCATCACCTGATTCTCATCCGGCCAACTGACAAGCCTTAAATGCCCCCACTCAGCTCTACCACGTCTCAAAGGAATTCCTTCAGGCGAAACTGATCGTGAATGACCCGCTATGAATTAAATGATTCTCAAGACCAACAATCATACCATAGATATTGAGCTGAACTTAGTCAGCTAATACTACTACTACATATTCTTCAATTGATATAAATGCTAATGACTGAAATCATTCTAACAAATAAAATAACCTGTTCTATTTTTAAGACCTGATGGAAAATAAATTTAGTTTTTCACAGTTTAAAAATAGAAACTTTAGCAATACTTATACCTTACCTGTTCTATTTTGAATTTGGTTTGGGCCAATGAAGATAAATTTACACTATTCAAAATTGATAAGAAAGCAGCAAACTGTTTTGTGAAATTAACGTACCTAATTTTTTTTTTTTATATGGCGATACAAACATAAGAAATTAGACTTATATTATGTGGATTAGGAAAAAAACTACATGTCGTTCGATTAGAATATATTGTAACAGTATATTTTTATTTGACTGATATTAAACATTTATTAGAAAACTTAAAAAAATCTTGAATAACATTTTAAAACCCAAATGCATAAACCATCTACTGGAGTTGTTGGGGCAGTTTAAATCATGCCAAAGCAATAGGACTCCAGTGGCTTCATTTCTTCACTCAGACAATCAATGAGGACACTCTCGACTTTCAGGTTACCAGATGAAATCTTAAGAAGATACAATGAAAGAATTAGTAAAGCTAGAATAAACCAACCAGAATAAACTTTTAGAAAATACAATGATATTATTAGTAAATATAGAATAATACAAACGGTCGATTGAGTTTCTGGAACAGTAGTTATAGACATTGTGGCATTAGCAATCATCAGAGGGGTTTCTTTAGGAAACATCAACATATTTGAACAAAAAATAAAGGAGTTTCAAATTTCAATAATTAATAATTATGTGTAGATGAACTCTCCAAATTTAATTATCATAATTCGTATTTTAAAGTGTTTACTTGTTAGATCGTATATTAAAAGCACACCGATTTATATTATTATTTTCGGGACTTAAAAGTTGACCCTATCCACTACGAGGTGATCCAAAGAAAGAAGAAGGCCTCGTAGAAGAGGGGACAGTGAAACTACGCTCCATGCACTAGGTCGATTACTCCTCTACCACAGGTCACAGAGTCGACCCAGCGCATGGATGACAAGAATAGACACACATGAATAAGAAACCTACACAGTCAGTCTGCTTACCCATGGATATAGCAAGGTAGACTAAAGAAGAAGAAATGGAAGAAAGATGCCAAAGAAAGCTGAAGAAAAAGTACACCCAACTAAACAAAAACCTAATCTACAATATAACAAAAAGAAAGCGTACCTAGAGGTAGCCTCGAGAAAATGATGTTTTCAAACCCCTAGTCTGATAATTATCAGATCCCCTGCAATTTTTTTTAAAATATTATATCGTTTAGGTATTTTAAGAAAATAATAGTGACTTTGAAGAAGTAGTGTATCAGGAAAGAGATTTAAATAAAAACAACTAAGCTATCAAAAATTCTTTGAAGCGACAACAGCTTAAATTATGGGATTAAAATACAGTAAAAATCCTGTTTTATGAAGCACTCTAGTAATGGGGACCTGAATTATGAAATACACTTAAGTTATGAAGTTACAGTGTTAATTTTAAATGATCACAAATATAAAGTAATCAACATATAAACATAGTCTTGACTCTAGATAAAATTCCACTTATTACCTTCACAGAATGCGGGAAGGTCATATTTTCATCGGAATTTACTTACTTATTTATTTATCATCTTGTTATTCGCTTAACTGAAAAAGGGTTCAGCCAAATTGCCTGAAATTTAGCTAAACGATTGATCCATTTGTCCAGTGACCTGCTGCTAGAATTTTGGGAGCAACCCGGTCAAAGTTCAAGGTCATGGTCACTTATAATTCAAAAAGTATTGAACCATATTTCACGAAACTTGGTGGGGCGATTGGTCAATCAACATGAACCATTTAATTTGATTTTGGGAGCGATCGGGTCAAAGGTCAAAGATCAAGGTCAAGGCTATTTGTAACTCAATAACTCCAAAAGTATTCAACCATATTGTCTGAAATTCTATGGGACGATTGGTCAATGTCCAGGAACGATCTGGTAGAATTTTGGAAGCGATCCGGTCAAGGTGAAGGTCATTTATAACTCGATAACTCAAAAAGTATTGTACCATATTGCATGAAAATTGGTGGGACGATTGGTTATTATCAAGCTAGCAGCTTCTTAAATTTTGGGAGAGAACGGACAAAGCAGAGGCGAAGGTATGCGCTCTACCGAGTGCACACAATCTAGTTGTTATATTGTGAACGTAAGTTAAAATGCTTATTTTAGAAATAGGAACATAAATATGAAATTAAAGCAAATAAAGTTAATATTTAAAGATTAAAAGAGCAATGAAATTTCAATTTTAACAAGTACATTCTCAAATGTTATGGTCATTCTTAGCTTACCTGCAAACTGCATGCATTGATTGGGAATACAGGGTGCGGCTCCATAACTGCTATGTATGTAGAATCCGCTTCTTTCCTTGCAATCATGTAGTTTAAAATACAACCAGTGGGAACCTGCAGCCTCACAGAGACCATATCTCTTGGGGAAAAACATTGGCGATACGACGGAAGAGATCCAAGAGGACTTCTGTGTGTTGGTTCCAAATGGTCAATTCGCTTTGGTGAATTAATAGGTTGATTATTCTTTAATTTTGGAGTGCCAACACCTTCTACCCCGGATTCACTGATGATATCCATGTAGCTTCCCCACTTTGAACCACTTACTAAACTAGGTCTGAAGGTGCTTCTAGAAGAGTGAACTTGAACTCTTGGGGACATAAGATTCTGATTCTTCTTCGCAGACCTAGCATGAATCAATGACAAGCTGCTGGTGTTTGTGAAGCTAGTATTAGCAGGACTAGCAGTGAAATCGAGAGGATCGGTTTTACTTTTATAACCTGAATCAGTGGAATTAATGACAGATTCGTCATTTGTGCTCGAAGGACTCTGAACTTCTTTGGAATTTGATGTATTCGCCTCCTCAATCGGTCGTTGAAGCATTTTCTTAGTTTTCCTAGATAGAAAAAATCGATCGAGAATAAACGATTGTTTTACAATTACAACTTTATTAGTAAAGATTTAGCAACATTTTCATTGCTGATTTTACGTTGGTACTGGGGAATCGAATACTGGTAGATCCTGGTAGCTTGCATCCAAAGCAGAACAAGTTATTACAGATATTCGCCAAAACTTCACTTCTTTGGAAACATCAGCACACTGTACGAAATGAGAACTATTATTATTATCATCATCAGTTAGAGTAAAATTCTTAATTGATTTTAATAGTCCATTTGATTAGAACTTGATCACTGGCGCATTGGAAAATACAAAAACTTAATGGATTATCATTTTATATATACTATTCTAGAAGGTAAGATATCCAATTAGATATATTTTAGGATGAAAAGCGTTGTCATTATAATGCAATAAATATTATCATATGTAGTCAATCCACAAAATATACTCTCGATTCTTAGAAGGGGTTTAACATCTGCTTCAGCCTTATCGTTGACCATATCTCTGACATCAAAAGGAAATTTATTACAAGAGACTGGAAGAAGCAGTCTGGAATGAAAGTGCATGAACCAATTCATGAATCTTTCCTGTTTGAGGAAAGATTCTTGCCTTCCAAAGAAACCGAAAATTATAACTTTTTTTGTAAAAACTAATACAATTTGAGCTACGAGAGTTTGAAGTTATTTTTTTCCATTTTTATTACTGATGGAACGTAAAAATTGGAATTACTTCTCATTTGGAAGAATCTCATATGAATGACCGTAATGTAGTTTGTTGTACCCACTACTTTGTTTTAATGCACACTTCACAATACTTTAAATGGCCTGACAGGGAGGTTGAAGAAGCAGCAAGCCTCCCAATTATACATATATCAGTATTTAAGTAATATATGGAAAATATTACCGAAACAGGAAAGATCTTATATATGTATACAGGGGGAGTAACAAACTAGCAGATACAAAAAACTACATTACAGCTTCATATAAAATCTATAATTTTAAATCATTAATGTTTGGATATTTCCAATGAAGAAGATTTCTTAAAAGTTTTTAATCCTTCAGTAATAGATAAGGAATAAATAACTTTAAACAGTCTTAGCTCAAAAGTATTAGTTTCTAAAAAAAAAACGGTTATGATTTTTGGATTCAAAAAAACATGAAAACAAAACAATTAAAATCAAATTTGTTGGTATGCCCCAACCAACCAAAAAAATTGAAAGTAACCTACCACATTCGACTAAGCTCATGGATGCAGAAAAGCTACTCTGTAATGCAATCAAGTTCCGGTGGCTGCACTCACGGATGGAAGAGGAAAATGAAGAGGAAAAAGTAGACGAAGCTTACCACCGTACCTAACACTAAAAACTAAGACCTCGTAGTTAAAGAACATAACCCTAGCTCTTTATAGAATATTTAAAAAATGGTAAAAATTAAAAGAATGACTTCATAATCCAAATTACAACAGTTCGGAGCCCAAAAGATGCGTACCCTTTTCTCCTCATAATGAAAAGCTTACAAATTAGCTAAGTGGATCTTACCTTCACTATAGATGAAGATATACAGTCCTGAGTAGTGTCGTAAACTTCAGAATAGCGAGGGGGAGGACCATGTGATGAAGTCATTCCTATCCTATCTGTGGAAATATATTTTAATTAAACACAGTCGAGAAAAACAGGAAAACGCCAAACACGGTCGAAAAAAACAGGCAAACGCCAAACACTGTCGAAAAAAACAGGCAAACGCCAAACACTGTCGAAAAAAACAGGCAAACGCCAAACACTGTCGAAAAAACAGGCAAACGCCAAACACTGTCGAAAAAACAGGCAAACGCCGAACACTGTCGAAAAAACAGGCAAACGCCGAACACTGTCGAAAAAAAAACAGGTTAACCCCGAACACGGTCGAAAAGAAACAAGCAAACCCCGAACACGGTCGAAAAAAAAACAGGCAAACCCCTAACACGGTCGAAAAATAAAAACAAGCAAACGTCTAACACGGTCGAAAAAAAAAACAGGCAAACGTCTAACACGGTCGAAAAAAAAAACAGGCAAACGTCTAACACGGTCGAAAAAAACAGGCAAACGTCTAACACGGTCGAAAAAAACAGGCAAACGTCTAACACGGTCGAAAAAAACAGGCAAACGTCTAACACGGTCGAAAAAAACAGGCAAACGTCTAACACGGTCGAAAAAAACAGGCAAACGTCTAACACGGTCGAAAAAAAACAGGCAAACGTCTAACACGGTCGAAAAAAAAGACAGGCAAACGTCTAACACTGTCGAAAAAAAAACAGGCAAACGTCTAACACTGTCGAAAAAAAAACAGGCAAACGTCTAACACGGTCGAAAAAAAAAACAAGTAAACGCCGAACACGATCGAAAAAAAAAACAAGCAAACACCGAATACGGTCAAAAAAAAAAGCTAACACCGAACACGGTCGAAAAAATAAGCTAACACCGCCGAACACTGTCGAAAAACATCAGGCAACCGCCGAACACTGTCGGAAAACAACAGGCAACCGCCGAACACTGTCTGAAAACAACAGGCAACCGCCGAACACTGTCTGAAAACAACAGGCAACCGCCGAACACTGTCGGAAAACAACAGGCAACCGTCGAAAACTGTAGGAAAAACAGGGAATCAGCTCATTCTGCCATTCATGAAGAAGGTAAATATTACATTCGTTTTCTTTTGTTTATCTAGGTAGGATCATAAGGTTAACGTTTGGTAATTTAACTTCAATCTCAATTCATTAAGTCATGTTGAGGGTTTTAAAGCTATTATTTTTATTTACCAGCTCTACCCTACCTATTCTACCAATCAGTTTACTTACCTCTGTTGGTTACTGCCACAGTGTTTGCATCTCCAGTTGAATTGGTAGAATCAACGTCACTGTCGAACAAAGTAGAAGGTATTATACATTCAATTCAAATAAACATTATCTATGAATAATATGAAATGGTGTAGCAAATTTCAAAACAATGAACAGTGTTATAGGGTCAGCTACGAATTGTCAGTCAGTTTCATGTCTTCGGTCACAAGAAAAACAGTATAATATAATTATTCTATTTCTATTAGTATCCATGATAACTGCAGATATCATAAATACCCATCAAATTAAAAAATAAATAATTATTATATAGTATTTTCATATATGACCGAAGATGTGAAACAGACCGATAATTCGTAACGCACCCTAGTTTCTATTAGGTACCTACCTCCCACCAGTGATGAGTCTCTTAATTTTCCTGTACATTCCCCACACGTGACAACAGAAGAGGACATAGAAGAGGAGTATCAGCCCCAGCAAAGAGAGGAAGAAAACAGTCACTGCCACATCCCTGTCACCTATTGGTGCCAGTAGCTTGGGGTTAGCACGACGGAAACTCATCTTCAGCCTAAGATGGGAAGGTATCTAGACATTATTCTCTGAAAATTTAACTCAATTATTATTGTTAAAATAGAGTGTAAGTACCTACCTAGCCTATATTAAGGCCTTGTTACACGGTGCGAGTAAACATGCGAGTTGCTCTAGCCAGTTCCTGTAGTGCAGCTACTCGCACAGTGTGACTGCATCAGTCGAGTAACTTATGGAAATGCAATGCTATGAACATTGAGCTACTGGCATGCAAGTTCAGTTGGAGAGCTGCTGTCCACTGTCAAGACAGTAATAAGGCCCTGTTACACGGTGCGAGTTACTGTCGTGACAGTGAAGAGTAGCTGTCCCACTGTACTCATGCGAGTAGCTCGACTCGCCTCACCCGGTCACACAAGTGCGAGCTGATGGTCTGAAAATAAGCAGTTACTGAACTTACACTCGCATTGTGTATTATAATATTTATTTAAAAAATAAATAACTTTTTTTTAATTAACAATTTAATTAATAATTAATCTTTTATCAATTTAATTAATAATTAATATTTTTATTTATTAATAATTAACATTTTTATTTATTAATAATTAACATTTTTATTTATTAATAATTAACATTTTCATTAATTTAATTAACATTTTCATTAATTTAATTACTTTTTTATTAATTTAATTACTTTTTTATTAATTTAATTACTTTTTTATTAATTTAATTACTTTTTTATTAATTTAATTAACATTTAATTAATTTAATTAACATTTAATTAATTTAATTAACATTTAATTAATTTAATTAACATTTAATTTATTTATTTAACCTATAATTAATTTTATTAATATTATAGGATATTAAATTTTTTTATTCATAATATTTAATATAGCAATTTCAAACTTATATAAGATATACATGCTTTATTAACCATCTAACAAAACCCCAAACATTATGAAGTCGATTCAAACGAAAATATGACAAATCGGCCACCTAATTGAATACAAAATTATTCAAGTTTAGAATAGAAAAAACCTAGGGATATCTGCATGACGTACGAGTTACTGTTATGTTGCAACATCATGCAAATTGACATCCGAGTTTCGCAGGCGAGTGGCTGACTCGCCCATGAGTGGCGAGTAAAAACAATTTATTTTGTAGTAACTCGCATGCGAGTTACTAACCTCCTGCACATGACATTTACTCGGCTGTTGCGGTCACACTGTGCGAGTAGCTGCACTACAGTAACTGGCTAGGACAACTCGCACGTTTACCCGCACCGTGTAACAAGGCCTTTACTGAAGTTCTAATGCCTAGCCGAGATATTTTCAGCTCAGTTGAGTCGATAAAAACTGATCACAAATCTTTAAATCTGAAACTCAGCAATTCGCACAATATTTTAGATGATATGTTGAACAATTATTGTATTATGTACATTGTACAATAATATTGTAGTAGGTACTATTCACCCTTCTTCATTTTAGATTAGTTAGGGTAACACAGGTAAATTGCGGACATTTAACTGTAAAGATATTTTTGGTAAATTTGTGCTTTAGGTCACCCAGAGATTTTCGATATTTTAACACTTAATATAGGTTAAAGGACCCATTTTAAGACTTTTTTCGTGAATACTATTTGTTGTGCAAATGCTTAGTTTTTGAAATATAGCGCAATTAAGTTTTTGGTAGGAATAACATGAAATTTGTAAAAAAAACACAAGGCTTTCCGCCTTTTAGATATTTGTGACATGAAATATTGGTGCCATGAAACTGGTAATGTAGTCCACTGTATTCGCTAGTTTGTTGTACTGCACACATCATGATTGTTTAATGACCTGGCACGGGAGCTCGGGGGGCGGCACGCCCCCCTATATACGTATTTGTGATGTTAAAGGTCCTCTCCAGGCTCCGGGAAAAAAATTAGTTCATTACATAATATTATAGAACTAAGGTCTACGATCATTATTCCGCAAATCACATACAATTCAGTTCAGTATATATTTTATTATTTGCTTTTAAAGTTTTTTAATACTCTGTGAGCAACAATTTAGCGAATCTCCAACCTGACCCTGAGAAAGAAGATTGTACACTCTTTGTTTAGATTTCAAATTTAGATTTCTAACAAACAATGCGTTTTTGGCCTTCTTTTAAGATATTAATCGTTTCTAAAAGTATATAAGCGTTTCTATAATGATTTCATCGAAATTTAAACTTTTAAACGAATAATAAATAGATTTATTAAACCAAATACCTAGTTGACAATCAAAATAAATGGTGCACATTCTTCTTCAGACTGAAAATTAGAAAGTCGGAAGGTTTTGTAGAGTTTGGATTATAAAAATATTTAAAAGCATATAAAACTTTAAATATGCGATCAAATTTCATGGGGTTTGCAGTAAAATGATAAGTAACATTAGCCTCGTTGATTCAAGCAATAAAAAAATTTGCTTGGAGGGGACTTTTGATGTACCTTTCCAGACCCCCAAACTTAACCTAACCTATTTGAAACTTAATTGCGCTATATCTCGAAAATGAAGCATTTGCACAACAAATGGTATTCGTGAAAAACGTCTTAAAATGGCTCCTTCTACCTATAAAAAGTGTCAAAATATCGAAAATCGGTGGGGGACCTTAAGCACAAATTTACCAATTTTTTTAGAGATAGTCTCAAAATTAGAATATTACATATCAAAAGAAGCGCTATATAGGTCATAATTTATTAATTCTATATTTGTTTTGAAGCTATGATTTATATTGAAGTTTCTGTGGTTTGAGGGAGGCCGAAGTTAGTTATTGTGATGCAATTTATCTGCTACACTCTAGTCTAGTTAACGGAAATAAAATCAATGAAGATTAGTAAAAAAACTAAACTATAAAATACACATTCTGTGTATTCACTTTATATTTTCTTTGATGAATTTCTGCACAGAAAGATGATAGGAAATAAATTTAACTTTGATAAGTAGGAAGGAACGTTTTAAAGCAAATATAAGATTTTCACAAATTGCTAAAAACTTGTCACTCCAAAATCTGGAAATAGTATCTGATGTCACCTAATGGAAGTAACTTGGCAACTCAACACGATGGGCCAGTGCAGTTTAGAACCAAATCACTGTTGCAAGAAAGTCAACTCAAATCTTAAATATTTACAATTTATTTAGGCTTAATAATTAATATCAATATAAGGATAAAAAATAAAGCCAAATATATCTAGAGTTAGTTTAAACACGATAGAAATTACAATACAGGCAGGCCTCGCTTTAAGTACAACTCACTTTAGTAAAAGTGGTCCTTATTTCGAGTCATGATTCGAAGCAAGAACCATTCGTAAACATTGAAAACGGAGACAATTTTCTGTGGTTATCTCACGGTAACTAAAAAAAACATAACAATTATAAACCAGATGAGGTTATTTGAAGCAATTGGTTCAGAAATTCAACATGTCCCATTTTAGGTTTAGTTCCATGTTATTGCACGGTTCCATATTTTCGAGCACGTAAAAATCTTTATATAATAATCATTATTTAACTTTTTATTTTATTTGTAATATGTTTTTAATCTTATTTCTACTTATATTTCATAATTTGAAGTACTTAATCAATATTTTAACATATATAACATACAGTTAGGGATGTGACAATATGCAGCATAAAATATGGATAATTTTAGACGCGATAAGCAGCATTTTAATTGCCTATTTATGCATACCATATGCAAAAGGTCAATGTTCATATATGCTGAACCAGAATACATATTGGAAATATGAATTTTATGTACCAGAAATTATTAAATATAGTTTGTATATTATATGCTCAAAGTTAATCACGCAATTTAAAATAAAGTTAATCTGTAATTAGTTATGTTTTGAATGTTATTGTACTTTGGTGGTTTGAATGGAACTTACAATAAAACGAAGGTGTAATCTTATATTTTTTAATTTCTTTACCAAATTTTTAACTTTTAAAAACAAAATAGAACAAAGCTGTTTTTAAATTTAGACTTCTGCAATAGTAAATCAATTTCAAACAGTGGAACTGCACTTTATTATTAAATAGTATTTCAGGTTTTTCAAAATGAATCTCCTATTATCTTCTAATGTAATTTTATACTTGGAAAACACCCGTTCTACCGGTGATCCACCTATGGGTGACCGATAACAAAACGCTATAAAACGTGGATCTTACCCATTTGACGACCCCCACCAAATTTAATTTAAATTATTAACCTTTTTTGTAGAATCTATTACTTTTTGAGATAGGAGTGTAAAAAGTTATTTATTTCCTATGTATTACTGAAGGATTGAGAACTTTGAAAAATCTCGTGTTTTCACGCCTTTCGTCAAATTTTAGTCAAAGATAGCTGTAATGTAGTTTGTTGTATCCGCTAGTTGGTTGTACTGCACAGTTCATTATTTATTAATGACCTGGTAGGGGGGTATGGAGGGCGGCACGCCCACCATTACACATGTATCAGTATTGAAGTAATAAATGGAAAATATCATGGCAACTGAAAAAATTCGATATAGTATGTATTTCGGGGGGCGTACCGCCCCCTATCCCCCCTGCCAGGACATTAATCAATCATGAAGTGTGCAGAACAACAAACTAACGGATACAAAAAACTACATAACAGTTTCATGTAAAAAATCTATATTGATCGAGTAATTTCAATGAAAACACAAGTTTTTTCAAAGTTCTCAGTCCTTCAGTAATACATAGGAAATAAAAAAATTTAAACCTTCCTATCTCAAAAAGTATCAGTTTCTACAAAAAACGGATTTGATTTTCGGGTTCTACAGGGTGGCGCAAAAAAAGGGAACCCGTTTTCAAACTAGTTTATTTTATAAATTATTAAAGTTAGAATTTTTTTAAAAACATCAATGTATTCTTTTATTTTTTTTTGCATCTATCTTGAAAATCTGTTGATGTTAAGACAAAAATTAAACATTCTGTAGCGAATTAAAAAAAGGTTATTAAAAAGGGCTTGCGCGAGGACGAAATATACGAAAAATAATTCATTAAATATGGATGTAAATACATTAAATTATATTATTTTCTGTAACAAATGAAAGACAATTTAAACCTTGAATATCATTTGAGAATTGATATTCGATACATAATTGATATTTTTAATAAAATCAGATCGCCGTTAATTTGTATCTCCTATTCGAAACCCTCAAAATGCAGCTTTCAAAAGAAAAAAGAATTTTTGTTGTGACAAGTTATTTAAACACTGAAAGCTTTAAACAGATTCAACTTCACTTTGAACAAAGCTTCCAGGAAAGATTTCCACCTATATTGATTCAAATGAATAATTTCAAAACTGAAGAAACCACTTTATTCTGAACAAAAAGCGATTAGGTCGCAGGAAAACAGAACGACCACAAGGAAACATTAATCTTATTCATGAACAAATTATTTATTGAGAATCCAAACATATCAATCAGAAGGAATGAATTAGACATCAATAAAGACACATTTCATCCTTTCAAGAAACATGTAAGGCGGCTCGAACTCTTAGAACTGATTTACCACACAGTCTAAATTTTTCAAGATGGTTTCTGCAAATAAATGCTCGTTTTGGAGAAGATATCGTGATTGGTGATGAAGAAGTATTTCCATGAATGAAAGAGTTGATAAACGAAACGTTAATTGAATGAAAAATTGCAATTTTAAAACTTTACTACCACCATATGGAAATAAATTATACCTATTTTGAAGTATTTTTGTGTTTTTTCGTCCTCGCGCATGCCCTTTTTATTTTTATTTTTTCAATTCGCTGAAGGATGTTTAATTTTAGTCGTAAATTTAACAAATTTTCATGAAAGATGCAGAAAAACTATACGAATAAAACTATTTTTCTAGAAAAATTCTAACTTTAATAGTTTATAAAATAAACTAATTTGAAAATGGGTTTCCTTTTTTTTGCGCCACCCTGTATAGACAAAAGTAAATAAGAAATAATTAATTTAAAGTAAATTTGGTGAGAGTCGTCAAATGGGAAAGATCCTACAACGTAAACCAATGAGATAGAACTCTTTACTTTTCGTTCTTTTTTCAGAAAATACTTCAAGTTTTTGTGGTAGTAAAATAAAATTTCTAACTAAATATTTATTTAAGCAAAGGCCTCAACATGACCACTGTCTATTTCCAGGCATTTCTGCAATCGCCGCTGGTACCCCATCATAACCTGCCGGCACATTTCTTCGGTGATGTGCCCTTCAAAGGCCATTTCAATCCTTGTCTTCATCTCGTCAATTGTTTTGGACTTGATGAACTCCCATAACAAGAAATCACAGGGGTTTAAGTCCGGTGAACATGGAGGCCATGACATGTTGAATGGACGAAAATTTTCAGAACAGCTGGATATGGGCCAAGGTTTTCCCAACATTCCATGGCCTTCCAAATTAGAAAAATGGTGATGTTTTTAATTTTGAAGTGTCATTTGGGATGAATCGGACACTTCTGTTGAGGTTGGCTCGGACGGTGCCCCAACCTTCCCTCTGTATCCGATTCAGTCCACCATTACAATTTATTGAAGTAATTCTTATGAAAAAGGACATTCTGAACTTGAAGTTAATTATTTTAATTGACACAGCGTTCGTTTATAAGATTAGTTGCAACTTTTAATATTAGTGTCTTTATTTGACAGTTTGGCGATCGTATTCATGCCTTTTCATTATAAAAGTAAAACTGATAGAGGCCGTAATAAAGAAGGTATTCAAAAAACATTTCATGAATTCCAAAAAGGTTTATCTGTCAGAAAAGCTGCTGAAATTGGAGGTGTAGCAAGATCTACACTTATGGACTATACTTAAAACATTCGATGGAATATTTAAGATGTAATTTACTAATTTTGGTGAAATCCAAGAAAAAGGAAATTGTTATACCCAAAGTAAAAGGCAATAGTTATACAATTTGCTTTTGATATATAGCTATTAAATATAAGGATAATTTCACAGTGATTACTCATGGGCTACTAATATTTTGTTGGAGAAAATGTTCAATCATTACAATAATATTATTATTAGGGCTGTGACTGTAAGGCCTTACAAGATATGCTCTATAAGCTCTAAAAATATGCTTTATAAGCTCCAAAAATAAGGCTGTAAAAACGTTTCAGATTATGCTTTATAAGCTTTAAGAGCTGAATACTAAGATGCATAAGCTTTTATTAATAGATATGCCTTCAAATTTACAATAGTATATAGATCAAAATTTTCTTTTGATTGAAGAAAACAAGCAATAATCAAGGGGAACCCTATTATTATTCAACTAAATAGGTATCTTTTACTAGGTATTTCAGGGTATATAAAATGAACTGATTAGTAATTTAGTGATTATGTATAAAAGATACTTTCATCTTCAAAGAAAATTATTTAAAGAAATAAATATAGCAACTCCTGATTTAACAAATGTAGATTTTACATTAGAAAAATTCATCACGAGAATTCATTTTCCTTGGTAAGGGGCGCGTTAGCACCCTGTCAATGAAGTTAAATTTTATTAGTTGGTTGCACTATAAGTATATTCCGGGTGGCACCTCTATGGTTAAAAAATAAAAGGTTACTACCACTTAGAATATAGTTTTAAAAATATTGTTAATTGCGGATAAGTTATTTAGGGTATTGTTTTTAATGTTTCGGTCTCAAAATTATAAATGACCTCTTAACATAAATGAGTTTGTTGTATTGCACATTTCCTGATTGTTTAATGACGTAGCAGGGAGGTTCGGGGGCGACACGCCCCCGATTCATCTAATTCATAAGCTCCATTTATACCTGAGACCAAGACTGAATTTTCCGGTCAAATTTCATGTTAAATAAAAGTCAAAACATGTCTCAAATTTCTAATGTTACGTGTCAGCTTAAAACGGTTAATGTTATTCTATTTTAATAAATAAACTACACATTTAAAAAATAATAATTTAAACTTTTTCTATTATTATTCTTTCAAAACACCATTATAAACAGAGACAGAAATTTCCAAGAACGAAATTTCCCAGAGCCTACACAACACATTGAAATAGATAAAATTATACTATCACTACAACTTTGCAGAACTTTCGGAAATCTTATCAGTTAAAATTTCTAGAGCATTGGATTTAGTTATGAATAAACAAAAAAAATTATTGACTGATTTAGCAACTTTAGTTATCCTGGCCTGGATGGTAGGTCGTGCAAGCTATCAAAGTAATTTTTTTCTCTAAAAATTTAAAGAGTTACGCCAAAGATATTATGCTACAATAAGATACACTACTGTCGACAATTTCTATTTTAAAAGTGTGTTGTGACGCCATCTGGTTTTAAAAGCGTGAAATAGAATAGAAATTTTGTAAGGACAATCGAGGTATGTTGTGTTCTTGACGTCATAACAGCAACACTCTAAAATAATATTTAAGACAATTGAAGAACGTTCTATTATAAAACAGAGATGAATCCATTAATGTTATTCACACTGCTTAACCTTAATTTTCTATTTATGTGTGTTGCCTTGTTGACGTCACGGTCACAAATCACTCGATTTGTAACAACAGCTCATAAAGCTTTACTCTTTGGTGCCTTCCCTAAATCCCTACTAGGAATACTAATATTGATAAGTAGCGATAATTAAGTGATTTTTGACGTGAAGTAAGCAAGGGAACAAATTTAAAAAGAAAATTAGGGGTTTGGCAGGTTAAATTATTGATTAAATATATATTTATTTATTATATTAAGCAAATTAATAGCTATTTTTTACAAATTTACTTTAAAATTTAAATATGATTTTAGAATATTGCTGTTATAACGTCACGCACACAACATACCACGATTGTCCTTACTATATTTCAATTCTATTGGAATAGAATTTGCTACGTCAAAGTTTCAAACTTACTGCAATTACGAATCTGAAAATAAGATTTGCAAAAAAAAATTAGGTGATGGCTCATGTTTGACATAACGTGTATTTATAATATAGAGCAGAAAAGTACGAAAAATCCAACATCGTACACAGAGAATAAAGTTTACTCATATCTAATGGGTCAACAATTTATGCTTTGAATCAATTTATTACGTGAGTTGGTTGGACTATATTCATGTTTTCATGTGTGTTAAAAGTTAAAACAACTATGACATGGTGTGTCATCAAACATTAGTTAATTCAATTCATTTTATAGATTGAATCAACTTACTATGAGAGTTAAAAGTTACTTTTTTGAGAGTTTTAAAGTATGTTGAAACAATTATGACAGAGCGTATTGTAGGAACTCACAAAGACTGCCAATCCTATGTATCTGGTGTATGAATTAACTTACTATGCGAGTTGGCGCAACTTTTTTTAAGTTTAGGAGTGAGTCAAAACGACTGTTTTGTTATAACCCACGTCAATTTAACTACTTTTAAGTAGTACCTGCAACTCACCACGCAAAAATAACCCATTCTTATAAGTCAAAACAAATCAAATTTGATTCAACTAATCCTTTCTCTGTGTGCATATCAACCTTTTCATGAACAGTTGAAAATGTTTTCTGTTCACGAAAACCTCAACGAAACGATATTATGCCTTGAAATTAGATAAGCTCTTTGATAAAGCATATGCTCGAAACATTTTGCTTAAGCCCTAACAAAAAGCATATGCTCGAATGATTTTGCTTAAAGCTCTAATAAAAAGCATATGCTCAAATGATTTTGCTTAAAGCTCTAATAAAAAGCATATGCTCAAATGATTTTACTTAAAGCCCTTACAAAATGCATATGCCTCAAAAAAGTATAAGCAAATTCTTACGAGCATATGCGAAATAAGCCATGTCACAGCCCTAATTATTATGATAAAATTTCAAATACGATGAATTATTACTGTGAATAACAAATCATTATGGTTTATTTCAATTAAATTAGTAGATCCGAATTCAATCCTATCGTTTAATTACCCAAATTTCCAATGTTTTGACCATTTTTATGGTGTCCGAATCATCCTCACAGCTTGTCCGAAGTCTCCCTCTAGGAAGGAGCATTCGGACACTTAAATCTCTCCTACTTTTTGTCTTATAACTTTAGAATGAAGGTTTAAACTGTAAAACAGTCTTAATAAAATTGAAGCAAAATGATTTATCTACATATAGAAATCTTTATTTAGTTAAATTCGAATTATTCATTTTCCACCAAAGTGTCCGAATGCTCCCGGTTCTCCCCTATAACCTCAACAAATTACTCTTATAATTTTAAATGGAAGATCATTTTCTGGGAAAATTTGTGAACCTTTAAATAAATTACGGAAACGCTGGTAATAAATTAATAAAAGTACACTTTGCTTCTACACCCAATTAAGGGAACACGACAGTACTCGGAAAGTGGGTGTTAGCACAGGTCAATGAGTTATTTCTAAAGGTCGGATTGGTTTATTCTAAAGGCCCATTGTAAGAGTTTTTACTTTTTGTAGAAAATAAAATCTAGTTACAGCATTGCCTTTATTGTCAAGTTTCTGCTGTGCAGACTTAAAACTTTAAAATATATTTATATCACTTGTAAGATTAAATTGAGTAAAATCAGTTTCATCTCCTTTGACATTCACATCATAACTGTTGATGTTAAGAGGATATTTTATCACCTCTATTGTCCATATCAAAGTCAGTTCACATTGCCAACATGAAACTCCCATTACAGATAAAAATAAGATCCTGTGCGGAATACATTTTTTAATATGGCGAAGTACTAACGATTTGTTTGAGTAGCTTGAGCAAAATTCCTGAAGTAACTAATGTTATATTTTCCCTTCATCTTAAATCATTTACAATTTAGGTGGATACTTTACTCCATTAATTTTCCCAAGTGAAAGTAAACTTCTAGATATTCAAAAAATTCACCAGCTATTCTTCATGAATTCTGACGTCATATATCAGTTAATACCAAAATTATTCGAATAGTCCGAAGTACACCAAATATGATTTACTTGCCAGGTTATAATAAGTCGTTCAAAGAATTCACATTTTGAAGCTACATAAAGCTTGTCGAAAGGATGAATCAAAGAATTTTCACTATTTAATATATTTAATCACAACACAACCATTATGCGTGAACAGGTACGTAAGTCCGTCACTTAACACTAGTTACTAAATTAAAGATCTATCTGAAGCAAAAATATTATGCTCATTGGAAGCTGCTGAAACTATAGCTCCCTTCTCGCATTTTAATATCAATCAATATTTGGAGTTAGTAATAATAACAAACATCAAAGCTTACAGTCTAATCAAATGTAATCATTTTAAAGCAAGTTTCTTTAAGAAGTTCTCCATTATGAAAAGAATTCCCAGTAACACTTTGGTAATAAAAGTAAAGGCATCACATCTCTCCCAGAGAAAGTTGATGCCTCAAGATTAGGAACAAGTTCTACACCAAATTAGTACTAAGCCTAAACATCACAGGAACAGCAAAATATTATAGCAGCAATAAATAATAGCACAATGGCAAAAAAAGTGACTACCGGTAGAAACCACACCATTCACTAGAGTCCTAGACTATACTTTGGTAAGAAACATTTGCACATGGAACTGGCGAGCTCTATTACATATGGAAGAGAAAAACTTTACCTTAAAACCTACCAAATAAAAACCTTTTACACACAAGACAGATCAAAACCTTTTACACACAAGACAGATAAAAACCTTTTACACACAAGACAGATAAAAACCTTTTACACACAAGACAGATAAAAACCTTTTACACACAAGACAGATCAAAACCTTTTACACACAAGACAGATCAAAACCTTTTACAACAAGACAGATCAAAACCTTTTACAAACAAGACAGATCAAAACCTTTTACACACAAGACAGATCAAAACCTTTTACAAACAAGACAGATCAAAACCTTTTACAAACAAGACAGATCAAAACCTTTTACAAACAAGACAGATCAAAACCTTTTACAAACAAGACAGATCAAAACCTTTTACAAACAAGACAGATCAAAACCTTTTACACACAAGACAGATCAAAACCTTTTTACACATTGAACAATTTAAAAGAATATTTACATTTGGACATGACGAAAACCTTTTACACATAAAACAGATTGAAACCTCACACATAGAACTGGTTTTTGCCGATACCATCGGCGGACACATTACAGATGTCATCCAAGAATTGCACGTATCTCTTGTTAGCTGCTGCATCTTCATCTTTGCCGATGTGAGGAGCATCTCCTATCCGTGCTGCGAGGTGAACTTTTGCCCTGTAAACATAAACAAATATTAACTATACTCATCACCTTCAAATGTAATTTATAAGGAATAAATAAATATAAATTATATCCTTTCCACACCATATTCCACTCAACAGATAATGTATAGTAACTGTATATAGTAGCTACATATTACTATATTACTGAACATAACCAATTGAAAGACTATAAATAGACTATCCATAAAATATACAATTGACGTCAGAAATGTTATTACTTTAAAAAATTTGAATAAAGTTCAAAATTGAAATCTTTGAGCATAAAAAGATATGGTAATTTTTACGTATTATTGGTCGGTTTCTCATCTTCGGTCACATAAGAAATACGATATGATAATTAAACTTAAATATTTATTGTAGCTAGCTATAGCTAGTTTTACTCTTATATGACCGAAGATGTGAAATCTACCGATAATTCGTAACTTACCCCATGCGAGTGTATGGGTAGGTACACTAAGTTAGTTGTTACCTGAAGGCGGCAAGATGAGCATAGTAGGCAGGTGTAGGTATAGACACTGCACGAGTACACCTGGTGTAGGTGTGGCACAAACTGTACGTTAACAGCTGTATGAAGTCAGCAGAGGAGTCGGCATCGTCCCACAGCACATGGTAGTGAGATGGTTTGCTGGTGCCCTGAATACCTGTGAAGAAGACAATTGTCACTGTGATAAAGAAGACAATTGTCACTGTGATAAAGAAGACAATTGTCACTGTGATAAAGAAGACAATTGTCACTGTGATAAAGAAGACAATTGTCACTGTGATAAAGAAGACAATTGTCACTGTGATAAAGAAGACAATTGTCACTGTGATAAAGAAGACAATTGTCACTGTGATAAAGAAGATAATAGTCAATGTGATAAAGAAGATAATAGTCAATGTGATAAAGAAGATAATAGTCAATGTGATAAAGAAGATAATAGTCAATGTGATAAAGAAGATAATAGTCAATGTGATAAAGAAGATAATAGTCAATGTGATTAAGAAGATAATTGTCACTGTGATTAAGAAGATAATTGTCACTGTGATTAAGAAGATAATTGTCACTGTGATTAAGAAGATAATTGTCACTGTGATTAAGAAGACAATTGTCACTGTGATTAAGAAGACAATTGTCACTGTGATTAAGAAGACAATTGTCACTGTGATTAAGAAGACAATTGTCACTGTGATTAAGAAGACAATTATCAATGTGGTAAAGAAGACAATTATCAATGTGGTAAAGAAGATAATTGTCAATGTGGTAAAGAAGATAATTGTCAATGTGATAAAGAAGATAATCCTCTTTTTTTCAGTTTCAAGCTAATTTCACTGTAACTCATGCATAAGAGATAGATTAAAAATAATTATGGTAAGTAATTTAATATTTACCATAACATGATATTTTATCTTTCCAAATTGAAAACTACCAACCAAATTTCCTAGGATGTTTTCTATACCTACCAGAAGAAATAAAAAGCAAAACATGTCCCACTTCAATTAGATTGTCATAAGTCTGAGACGGAATAAGAGTGGAGTAAGTCTAATTGTCTATATATTATTAGTTTACATAAAATAAAATGAATCACCTACCCAATTTAACTCTAATCCATGTACAAATCAAATTAGACATTATGGTGTTCCTCATTGATGTATAATTAGTTCCTCATTGATCGAAAATTTGAAACCGTTCCCTAACTCTAAACTAAGCGTAATCAATTCACACAGATATGAACACTGCCTTACCTTCGTGAGAACACAAAAAGAAATCAGCTTCTAGGGGGTGAGTGATGATGTCATCAACTACAGTGCCGGGGGGGATGTTTCCTGATCTTCCACATGCGTCCCTAGGGTCTCTCACGAACAATCTGACAGAAAGGAAGATGATATTATTAATGAATATTAATTCATGTGTCTTGAACAGAAAGAGAAAACTCGTCACAGTTACTAGGGTAAACTAAATTATCAGATAAATTTCAGTAAGTTATTGTTATAAAAGTGCATCTAATTACTAAAATATATTCATTTTGGAAAGTTCATTGAAAAAGGTATAACAAATTTCACTAGCTATATGATTGATTCTAATTAAAAAAAAAGAGTTGAATCATATAGCTATATTCAGTAGTATCTCCACAATGTAACTAAATAATAAACATTATAACCAATAAAGATGAAAAACTACTCAATGAAGTATATTTCGATATGGCTGTCTAACTAATGTTAATATAATCAAGTGAAGACTATAACTATTTAGCGATTGAAAAAAAATAGATTACGCTTTATAGTTGGCTACTTATGGTAAATGACCAAATAAATGGAAAATGACCAATTCTTCTCTAGGTAATTGTATAACACTCACCGAGTGTTGTGCCTCTTCTGAACACAGATAAAGGTGATGCTTGGTTGGTAGTTGGGGTGCAACTCGGTGCATGCCTGTCGCATAGCTAGAAGTTCCACAGAGAGCACCTACAGAAAACGCATTTCAAAGTTAGGGAACTGAATGAACAGGCACAGAAATTTGTCAAGATATTTATAACTTATTTTTGAAGACAATAGCTTGAACACTGACCTGAGTGAATTGAGACTCGCTAACCCCATCTCTGTACATGACAATCTTCTGCGGAACAACCGCATTCTTAGCCTTGTAGTGCTCCAATAGCTTCTTGGTAATGCTCTTCAGATCATTAATGACCTCAGTTCTGTGGATCTGGTGACGCACTTCCAAAGCGTAGAGACTTGCATCTCTATTACATGAGCCAACAACAGCCACCAGAGAAGGAGAGGTCTTATCAGTCGGTGGAGGATGGTTCACATCTGCCCCCATGATCATCACACGTTGTTTGGTGAAGATGTCGGGTATCTTTCTAACCTCTGCTCTGGCATCATAGCCACGCAAATTAGGTATACTGTCATTGGGAATTGCTTCGTAAGAGGTCGATGTGAAGCAGGTGCCTCCCAACTTGCCATTTATTTTGAGTAGAATGTTGCCAATTGTGGCATCCTGGTTTTTGTAGACATTAGCCTGTCTCACACATTGGGTGACTATTTTCAGTTCTCTGTCACCTGTTGTTTTGATGCAGTTGTAGTGCTGGTTGTTAGCTTCAATCACACACAACACAAAATTGCATTCGGGAAAGTTCTGCTTAGTGCATCTGAGCATATTCTCAGGATTACAGTCATTGCCACAGGACTTCATTTCCAAGGGGTTTTCAACCTCCATACCTTTAGTTTTTGCCATATCCATCAATCTGGTGACGAATTTCTTCAAAATAATAGAAGGATTAGCGTCGTTGTGATTTCTTCTGGAGAAATCTAGAACTGCCCAGTTCTTGATCTCGGCAGGTGTGTGGAATTTGTTACTTCTAGGATCCCACTTGCCATCACGAACATAAACATTTCGGTCCATTTTAACGGTTGGTGGAGGAAGAACTCTTCCCTGAAGTTCAATAGGTTTAGGAGTAATATCAAAACCAAGAGCTTTCAATCCATGATCTTCAGAGAACCGATTGCAGCTAATAATATTAGAAATAGTCTTTAGTCTGTCCTGGGGCCTGACTGCAGTCTTCTTTATGAACTCTGAAGTCTGAGCGTCAGTTAACTTGCCCTTAACTTTCTGATTTGGAGCAATGGAGCACAATTCCATAGGCATGCAGTTTTCTCCGTTCTTACCTACCTTCAAACAAGGTAAATTAGGATACCTAATATTCAATCTGTACATCTTCTGGAAGTAGTCTCGTACTGTAGAGGGTTTTCCATCAATTTCAAACCTATGGAATGAAGTTTCTGGGCCAATGCCCTTTACAGCGAATTTGCGAGTGTACCCTTTGTAGTGCTTAGCCTCTACCTTGATCATAGGCTTCACTAGGAGCTCTTCCATCGCCTTGCAGTCCCTCGGAGTATAATTTACATTCAAGTCTGATAAGAGTCTTCCATTCATCTCTCTGATGAAGTCAATGACACCCTTTTCCTGGTAGAAAGCGGCATGGGCCACTGAAAACAACAGAAAAAAAATACATGAAGAAAATTATCAAACAAAATAATATGATACACGTCTATTATATAAGAAAATGAACTAGTTAGCTACCTAGCAATGATTTATATTTTATTATTTATATAAAAACTAAGATGAGTAAGTTAGGTGCCAAAAGGAATACAAATATTAAAAATAAAGAAAAAAGAAAGGAGTTAGCTACTCTGATAAGTTGATAACTGATATGATAAAAAATATATTTAGAGATTTATGAATGTTATTTAAAATTATAATTTTATCTGCCAATTTTGTAGGTACAATCAAATATTGAAATGAGATCATTAAGAGTAACTATAAAAACGAATTGAATTGTATATCAAAATCTTAGCTACAGCTATATTAATGAAGGTGATAGCATATAAATGACAATATGGGAATAATTTACACAAGTTGAGATGAAAAGAAAGTTGTTATCAATTAGTTACAACAGTGTAGAAAAAGAAAAATGTGAATCCATGGGCAGATTGTAAGAATACTCACTGTCTAGATTGAGCATGAGAGGAGTGGCATCTTTCCACTGCCCAATAACAGGTCTCAGAGAGCCATAAAAGCCATTCTTCCCCTCGACTGCATTGCCTAGAGGTGAACTATGCCCAAATTCACTGGTTCTGGAGAAGAATTTGTTCCGCCCAATAGTCTCAAACCTGTAAATTGTTGCAACAGAAAATATGTCAAGAATAAACCAAATTAAATATTAAACTAAATCAATTTTAATTACTAAATACAAATAATAGTGTTCTCTTGAGAGTAATCATTTATTTTTACACCACTGAATATATATGTAATATACTAATATTTACAATAATTAGTATATTTCAACATTAATAGAAGCTAGCTATTAACACGTTGACTATGTATTCTCAAAATCCAGTCTAGCCTAACTGACGTTTCACAATTACAAGTTACATTATTGCTTCTGGATCAAATAGTATCTCTGTGTTTACCTATGTTATTATGATAACAATAGTTATTGCAGTTCACATTGTCAGAGCCTAAGGGTACGTTCACACTACAAGCGGCGCGAGCGGAGCGCCATTAATGTTGTTTGGTATTCGTATGCAGAGACGCTTGGCTGTTCACACTGCGAGCGGAGCGGCGCTGCAAATAAACAATAATATTTATTGCGCTCCGCTCCGTGCTGCTCTGCGCCGCTTGTAGTGTGAACGTACCCTAATAAGGGTACGTTCACACTACAAGCGGAGCGGCGCGCTCGAAAAATTAATGTATATTTGACAATAGCGGTGCTGCTAGCGTCAAATATACATTAATTTTTCGAGCGCGCTGCTCCGCTCGTAGTGTGTACGCACCCTAATTCGAGTTTAAAGTATTGACAGAGGTATATATTTGCACTAATTAGTCTATAAGTAATATAATAGTGGTATAAATATGTATAAATACATAGTTAAACTATAAATAGTTTAACACACGGGCTCCATGAAAAAAGAAAACCTGGCTATGAATTGCATGTTTTCAAAGACTAAGTAGCCCAACTAGCTATTAACTCTTTTTATTAAAACAAAGAACCAAAGCAGGTTATTGAATCTGACTCAAACTGTTATAATTTCAAAATTTTCTAAATTGTGAGTTGAATAGAAGCATTGCTAGGTTTATTTACTAGTTACTAATGTTTGTAATAAATATTACATTCTCTGTAGAATGAGCCACACTAACCTCATACATCTTCCGTAGTTGAATATCACCTCCAAGGCTTGGGCCATGTAAGATGTTCTTGAAGTTAACTGCTTTCCTGCAGACACATCTTTGAAGTACTCAGAGAGCATAGCATTGCCTCCAGCAACTAGACCTATTGAGACCTGAAAAGTGAGCAAATGGATAGTTAAAGAATACATGAAACGCTTACTTCACACAGGGAAAAGAAATAGAGTACCTACATTTCTTTTACAAGGCTAATACCTCTCATAATTTAACTAGACTTGAGAGGATCAAGTCATTTTCATTCAGTCAGGTAGCTAAGACTACATTTATTTAGCAACAATAACAATGCATGCTAAGTTCATGTACGAATGGATCATTTGAAGAAAAAAGGCCTGATCAGATTATTCAAGTCATACAGACTAACCTTGAAGAGTGTTTTGGGATTATCCTCTCCTTTTTCTGCTAACCCAACAGTTCTTGATAAGGTTCCTTTGAGCTGATTAGGTACAGTGACAGAATAAGCATTCTTCTCTCCATCAAAAGCAAAGGGGTGGTTGCCAAATATAGCATCATTCTGCTTGATGAACTCACTGAAGATCAGTCGTAGTTTATCCTTAGGAATTCTACTTCTAATAGCAGTACCAGTTTGATTAGTTACTCCCTCTTGGAGAACTTCTGCCTCGACTGCCCCAGTTGTGGACCCTTCACCCCCTCCGCCTCCTTTACCTCCCTTGCGACCTCTCCTTCTTCTGCCTTTTGGCTTCGCTCCTTCAGATGCTGAGGCTTCTGGAGCAACAGTTTGAGCAACTGGTGGAGCTAAACCAGGTATGGCAGGCTTTTCAATTGCTACTGATGCTCCATTCTTACCATCCAAATCAATAGTTACATCAAAATGATATATCTTCACATCTTTGGTGGCTTTTAAGAAAAACCAGTTGGCATAAAGGCCAATAGGTCTACCAATGTGTCCCCGGTCAAAAGGCGCAGGTTGCCGCTTTGGGACAACAGGTTTCTTCTCTGAAAATTAAAGAAATATATGAATAACAGTTAAAATGAGATTCATATTTAGCCTAAGGAGCTAGAAAATATAGCTAACAGGCAAAGAAATTAGAATTTCACATTATTGAACAGTAAAAAAAAGATATCTACTAGTGCCTAACACCAGGTCAATAACAGTATTAAAAGATCATCAATATAAATTATTATAATCTATTCTAATTACATTTAAAGGATGAGTATACTTTTAACAGTTAATCATCTAATTTCTATCTACTTACCATCAAATGGTTTATGAGGCATATTGAAGATTTAAAAACCAATCTATTCAGCAATATAAAATGTTGCTAAATCAAATCTGAAAACATAAAAATTGATTAATTTCAAAGAAACCGTCATCATCAAATTCCTAAATATAACACATCATTATAAAAATAGATGGTCAAGTTCAGTGAATGGCAGTCAAGACCAAAAGTCTAAAAGTTCGGTGTCAAACCAAATCTTTCACTCATATTTATATTTGGCTGATGTTAAACCATTTCAAATTCATATGTTACCATTCTAATTTTGGTGTGTAAAGTTGAAATTTTGGTGTGTAAAGTTGAAATTTTGGTGTGTAAAGTTGAAATTTTGGTGTGTAAAGTTGAAATTTTGGTGTGTAAAGTTGAAATTTTGGTGTGTAAAGTTGAAATTTTGGTGTGTAAAGTTGAAATTTTGGTGTGTAAAGTTGAAATTTTGGTGTGTAAAGTTGAAATTTTGGTGTGTAAAGTTGAAATTTTGGTGTGTAAAGTTGAAATTTTGGTGTGTAAAGTTGAATTTTGGTGTGTAAAGTTGAAATTTTGGTGTGTAAAGTTGAAATTTTGGTGTGTAAAGTTGAAATTTGGTGTGTAAAGTTGAATTTTGGTGTGTAAAGTTGAATTTTGGTGTGTAAAGTTGAAATTTTGGTGTGTAAAGTTGAAATTTTGGTGTGTAAAGTTGAAATTTTGGTGTGTAAAGTTGAAATTTTGGTGTGTAAAGTTGAAAGTAAGAGCAAATCAAAGCATAACAGGATGAAATGAAAAGGGGAATATGGTGAGTGTTATGATAATAGTTGGGAATCACAACTACAGTTTAGAGTTAGGACCTACACAGTCAGGCTGAGGTGGAAAGCAAGATTTTTGGGAGGCAAGTAAGGAGATATTGGAACACTTTGTTATTCAGTACCCAGGTTTGCTGGATTGCAGGGGAAGGTATCAATTTTGAAGGTAGAGATATTTGAAACTCTTGCAAGTTCTTTGAAAAGGCATGGGCATCTAGACGTGCTGCTGTCAGTCAGGTTCCCTAGGGGTAGAGGATGTGTATCGTTGGATGGGGTGACAGTTATTTTTGTTTGGAGGGGTGACTGCTATGTGTGGGAAGAGTTGGTAATGTTGTAAAGCCTGGCTGCTAATTCCAGTTCCAGTAAAATTAGTCAGAAAAGAGTTGTCTCACCTGGCACAAATATAATAAGTCAAATTCAATTTGAATATTGAAAGATAATTTATCAAAGAAATAGTTGCCTTATATACATAATTCGATATCCTAGATACCAATAGTGATATATAATCAAATTATAAATGATAATTAATTACTAAATCAAATTTCCCTACGAATTACATATGTGTTTGGTGGAGGAAGGGTCTAAGTCACATTATGAAATTGTTCAGATGAATTTAAAGTTACTAAATGAATTTCAAGAGGTTTACACTTTACAGAGATAACAGATGATTAAGGTACTGTCACCAATCTTTGCATAAAATAATGATGGAATAATGAAATATTATTCTTACAAGGATAATGAAACCTTCCTTTTCAAGTTTTTTTAGTTAAGCTTAGGCCCTTCTTTCAAACATATCATATGATGTAATTTGAAATTACAATTATGGCTCAGAGAATCATCACATCAATGTTTCTAAGTATGGCAGGAAAGCCCCCAGTTCATTGAAATATTGAATCCAGGTTTCACTTTAGAATTTAAGATACTGTGAAGGAGAAATTTGATTTCCTAAATCCAAGTGAATATTTTACACTTAAAAATATCCCTATGCTTCATGTCTGATGCATGTAATGATGTGCATCTTTTGAGTGATTTAATTACCAATTTTAGTAATTTATAGGTTTTTCAACTTATTTCACCCCTCAAAACACAAGTTGCCATTAGAATGGCAACATGGACTTTGTCCATACTTTGAAACATAGAAAATTGTTCAATACGAAGAGAAAAAAAGTAAAGAACTTCCTGGCAAATCAGTGAAATTCAAAATGAATTACAGTTCCCCCTTTAAAAATAGTATTCTAGCAATGTTAGTTAAATTTTTAGCCATTTATTCCAATGTCTTGTTACCATTAATTTCCAAGTAAAATAATATGGCTCATTAACTCTCAAAGGACCAGGTCAGACTGCAAGAACTGGTTATCTGGTAAAGTGTTCTTCAAGAAATCCTCTATTTTACCTTCAGTTCTCAGTAAAAAAATACATGTAAATATAAAGAAAATTAGAAATTGTTTGCAAAGAAAATGTTAAAATGTCCCATATCCTGCAGACTTACCTCCAGTCTCCAGCTCTCTCCAAAAGTAACCAAATTTGGTAATATGTGCTTTAGGTCTGCCTCTGATTTTCGATATTTTGACACTTACTGTAGGTAAAAGCCATTTTAAGATATTTTTCATGAATACCATTTGGTGTGGATTCATTTTAGAGATATAGCACAATTAAGTTTCCAATAGGTTAGGTTTAGTTTGGGGGTCTGGAAATGCACATTTGCAGTTTATTTAGGACATAACATCACAAATATGTATAACAGGGGGCGGACCATGCCAGGTCATTAAGCAATCATGATGTGTGCAGAACGACAAACTAGCGGATACAGTGAACTACATTAACCCTATACGGCTGGAATTAATTTTCGAAAGTTGAAATTTTATAAACTTCGAATCTGTCTAGTTAGTAGCCAATTAATAGTTAATATACCGACTACTTATACTTAGTTTTTAAATTTCCCAAATTTTGTTATTTTGCATGTGACGCGATAGTCACATTCATCAATAGCTCACACATTCAATTAATCACAGAAAAGTCCTTTATTTTCTATGTGACGAATTCGTCACACATGGTCATAAAGGGTTAACGGTTTCATGGCACAAAAATTTAAAAGGCAGAAAAGTCTTTGTTTTCTACAAGCTCAAAGATATTCCTACGGGAAACTTAGTTGCGCTATATCTCGAAAAGGAAACCTTTCCACAACAAATAGTATTCTTGAAATACATCTTAAAATGCTCCTTTTATCTATATTAAGTGTCAATATATTGAAAATTGGAGACGGACTTAAAACACAAATTTACCACAAAGGGCAGCAAAATAAATTCTCTCCAAAATTTTGAAAATAACATTGTAGCATAGCCATAGGAGAAAAAATATATAGGCATATATATATAGCTACCTATCATATATCTCATAATCTCACTATTTGCAATTGATGGGCAAAGTCTGCAAAGCATGCACAATCAATTTTTGGGGCAATTTTTCTCCAAAGATTTTCAAATTTCTCTCAAAAAATAGGTCAAAAATCTCAAAATACTCTCCAACAATAACATGTAAACATAGGAATTAATTGGAAAATTGTTGCCAGATAATTCAGGAGACAAATTTCAAGGCCTCAATGGTCATCGGATAAACTTCACTACTTCATGCATCTTTTACAGACTGGAAGGGCAGGGCCACGGGGGCTCAAAATAACTGCCTTAAACTCGCCATTAATAGGGCGAGTTTGGACATAAGGACATGCTTCATTATCTGGATTAATTTTCGGTGGGGAACATTTTTCCAAGACTATTCGAGACAAATGTGAGCCCAATTTAAGAAATTTTAGATCTCCGAGGGAGATGTTGAATTAATTCCTATGTTATGGTTACCCTGACCCAGACTGCAGAATACCTATGCCATGTTACAGAGTATGTCAGTTAAAGCCAATTAATTGGCTTCCAGTCTGAAAAGCATGCACAATCAGTCTCCAGATATTTAGTTTTAGGGGCAATTTCTCTCAAAAGATTTTCAAATTTCTCTCCAAAATGGCCAAAAATCTCTAAAAAATACTCTCCAATAATTACATGTGAACACCTAGTTTAAGAGTATGTATCAAGTCGCCGATTAATTGTCGACTTAAAATTTGTGAAAATAAGTATCTTTCCCATATATAGACGACTAATGAGCGCATTAATTAGATTTAAAATTAAAAGTGGTGACTCAAGAAGGAATTAATCAGAAAATTGTCGTCAGATAATTCAGGAGACCAAATTTCAAGGCCTCGATAGTCACCGGATAAAATTCACAACTTCATGCATCTTTTGCAGACTGGATTGGCTTCCATTTCAAAAGGTGAAAACTCAGATGTCTAATTGGCTTGAAATTTTGAATTAATTACCATGTTAAATTTGGCTTGAAATCTTCAAAAAATGAGTCAAATTGGCTTGGCTCAGAATTTTTGGCTCAAAAATTGGCTTACAATTTTCCAGTCTCTGAAATACCAGGGTGGAAAAATAATTCTCTTCTGATTGACTAGTAACTCTGTAGAGATTCAAAATCCTCTATGTTAGAACTTATCCTAAAGACAACTCTGCAAAAACTACACATTATTTCTTTTAACTATGGAAAAATCAGTTATATATTTCATAATATTTGATAAAAATTGATCTCTGGCAAAACATGGGCTCTGTGGAACATTTTTCTAAGACACTCACTCTGCAACAAATCTGAGAGACTGAGCCCAATTTTAGAAATTTTTTAACTCAGCTGGAGATCTTGAATAAATTCCTATGTAACTATTAATTTAGCT
Source organism: Caprella mutica (assembly GCA_947561585.1). Taxonomy (NCBI): domain Eukaryota; kingdom Metazoa; phylum Arthropoda; class Malacostraca; order Amphipoda; family Caprellidae; genus Caprella; species Caprella mutica. The sequence continues at coordinate 228,070 of CANNZV010000266.1, forward strand.
GAGGGAGATTTTGAATTAATTCCTATATAACCATTAATTTAGCTGAGAGAGATTCTGAATTTGCTACCGAGAGTCGGTGAGAGACTGAGAGGCAGTCTCAGTCAGATAGTCTCTCAAATTTAAACTCTGCGGGAGAAGAGACACATTATTACGCAGAGTGGACCATTTGTGGACGGATACCAGCCAGTCTGTATTTCATGGTAAATTCCACCGACATGTCGGTGGAATTTTTCCCCATTGAAAATAATATTCTGGCAAAGTTGGTGGATTTACTGGATTACCATTAATTTTCGGTGGAAGAAGGGTAAAATGTTGGTGAACACTGGATTAGCTAAATTACTGGAAATTTATGGTGAATTTTTTCAGCTTTTTCAAAAAGTCAGTGTAATTTTGTGCATCAAATACAGACTGGGATATCAGTTTGGCCTAAACTTAGCTGTGGGAGATTTTGCATTAATTCCTATGTAACTATTAATTAAGCTGCGGGACATTCTGAATCTGATGCCGAGAATCAGAGTCTAAAGGCCTTGTTACACAGTGCAAGTAAACATACAAGTTGGTCTACTGTAGTGCAGCTACTCGGAATGTGTGATCGCATCAGTCGAGTAACTGTCATGTGCGAAGAGGTAGTAAACTAGTAACTCGGATGGGAGAACCCAGTCTGTATTTGGTGCACCAAATTCCACTGACTTTTTAAAATAGCTGAAAAAAAAACACTATGAATTTCTAGTAATTTGGCTGATCCACCAACATTTTACCTATTTTTCCACCGAAAATTAATGGTTACATAGGAATAAATAACTAAAAATCCATCGACTTTGCCAGAATATTATTTTCAATAGAGAAAAATTCCACCGACAAGTCGGTGGAATTTACCATGAAATACAGTCTGGGGGAGAACCTAACTACAACATTTTTTGTTTTTACTTGCAACTCAAGGGCGAGTCAACCACTTGCAAACGAGATTCGTACGTCAAATTGCATGGTGTTGCAACCCAGATTGTATTAGGTGGTAAATTCCAATGATATGTCGGGCGATATTCAATTTCTCTAATAAAAAATTACTGCAATGTCAGAGGATATTTAGCTATTAATTCCTATATTACCATTAATTTTTGGAGGAGAAACTGGAAAAATGTTGGAGGACTAGACCAAGTAAATTAGTATGGCTCATGAACTCTCCATTTGTCTCTCCAGCTCTCCAAAAAAATAAAAATTCTCTCCAAAATGATCAAATCATCATAAATTCTCTCCAAAATAACATTGTAGCACCAGTCTGCAGAATATGGAACATTTTTCCAAGACTCTCTGCGGGAGTTTTTGATTGAATTTTAGAAATTGGAGATCTCTGCAGGAGATCTTGAATTAATTCCTATGTTACCATAATTTAGCTGCGGGAGATTTTGAATTAATTCCTATGTTACCATTAATTTAGCTGCGGGAGATTCTATATCTGCTGCTGAGAGTCAGAGAGTAGCACTTTCTCAAATTAAAGTCTCTGTGGGAGAAGAGACACATTCTGCAGACCGGTTGTAGCATAGGAGAAAAATAGATATTTCTCGCCATTTGCAATTGAGGGGCTCAAAATAACTGTCACAAACTCGCCATTAAAATGGCAAGTTTGGACATACTTTATTACCTGGGGACTAGACAAATTGATGAAAAATGTTAGCAGCTATTTCTCTGATTTTTGAAAAAGTCAGAGCTCAGAGGAGTTCAGTCCAGTCTGCAAAACTCAGAAGATGCATGAAGTTGTGAAGTTTATCCAGCAACCAGCGACTGTTTAGGCCTTGAAATTAGACTCCTGAATTATCTGGCGTCCATTTCCTAATTAATCCTATGTATACATGTAATTAGTGGAGAGAATGAGATTTTTGATCATTTTGGAGAAAAGTTTGAAAATCTTTGGAGAGTGGAGACAAATCACTCCAAAAATTAAATATCTGGAGACTGATTGTGCATGCTTTGCAGACTGGAGTTCAGTGCACCAAATACAAACTGGGTTGCAACATAACATGATAACAGTAACTCGTATCATCGCCACCGATAATCATCGTATGACATGCAGTTACTGAGATTAGGTTTCTCTAATCTAAAACTTGAATTAATTTGCATTCAATTAGGTAGCTGATTTGTCAAATATGGTTTGAATCAACTTCATATTATAAATTTATAAATAAAAATTATAAATTTATAAATATACCTAAATTATGAATAAATTTATAAATAAATTATATCTTCCTTATTATTTAGCAAAGATGCGACAATGTGAGAGTACCTAGGAGGCTAGGTTCAGTAACTGGCTAACTGCCTATTTTCAAGCCATCAGCTCGCACTTGAGTCAGAGTGACCAGGTGAGGCGAGTCTAACTACTGGCATGAGAGTAGGGTCACGCAGGTAAATTGCGGCCCTTTAATTTTTGATTGCAGCCCTCTCAAGAGTCTAAAACATTCTGAACCGAAATTACATTAAAATGTTGCATAGCTATCAAAAGAAACACAGTGCATGCTATAATTTATTAATTTAAGTTTTTATGTGTGTTTCCAGCCAAGTAAAATTGTATGTCTCATAAACTCACCATTTCTCTCTCTAGCTCTCTCCAAAATTCAACAAATTCTCTCCAAAATGATCAAATTATCATTAATTCTCTCCAAAATAACATTGTAGCATAGGAGAAAAATAGATAAAACTAGCCATTTGCAATTGACGGGCTCAAAATAACTATCACAAACTCGCCATTAAAATGGCGAGTTTGGACATGCTTTATTACTTGACCCGCAGCTAAATTAATGGTAACATAGGAATTAATTCAAGAACTCCCACAGAGATCTCAAATTTCTAAAATCCAATCAAAAACTCCCGCAGAGAGTCTTGGAAAAATGTTCCATATTCTGCAGACTGGCGGCTAACTGATAAGTTTTTATTTACACATCAGACTGAAAGTTTACAATAGTTACCCCATACCTAAAATTACAATTACAGTTTTCTATGATGAATTTTATTTTCTATTCCAAATTAAACATCTCAATTGAATAATTAAACTGTGTAGTATAAACATTGGATTCAGGTACCGTCAGGCCACTCTGGAAAGAGTGTTTTTTTCTGATGGATTAATTACTCTGTTGGAGTTTAGCAAACCTTAAAATACAATAATAAATTAATGCAAACTGTATAATCTGAAGCAATTAGCCTCTAAAATTCATCTGTTAGCCTTAGGTATTTTCCAGAGTGGCCGTCAGGCGTCAGACATGAATTTGATACGACAATTAGGTACCTATCAAATTCACTCCATTTATCATTAATCTGTATTCAAATTACCTATCTATTAGAATGTACAGTGGTGCGCCGTACTGGTGTGCGCCGCTCAGCTTTTAGATACGTATCGATCAGTGATCACTGGATCTGCTAACTGGAGAAACTCAGAAAGCCGATCATCATTGACGATGAAAATAGCACTAAGTAGCAAGGAAGTTATAGTACTCTAAGTAGGTACCTAATGCCACATAACCAAGAAAGAGTGGAGTCAGTTGACTACCTGCAACTTGAACCTTCAACCAAGACTGCCTACCTCAGCTCAAGCTGTAAGCCTGTAACCTATTGTACTCTGCAACCTTGTCTGTCGAGTGTCGAGCACCAAAGACATATGACCACAGTTCATGCATATGACCGTATAGCTACCTTGCGGAACAACATATAGGTATTGAAAGTTGGACATGTTCAAAGAGACTGAACATGTTAAAGCATCATATGAGGAATAACATTGCATGTTATTTCTGCGCCTAATAGCTACGAGTGACGTTTCGTTGATATTTATATATATATATATATATACCAAGCCTTGATATATACCTAGATAATGGTAATGGAGCTTTCCAAATCTACTTCAGCTTAGAAACCTAACGCGTAATACATTTTGATGATGTCACTATACTTATAGTGCTTATAGTATGAGCTCCATGTATGACGTCATTCGTAGAAAACTATTTTGCCTGTCCTATAAAGTGTAAATATGTACCATCATTGCGATGCTAACTTAGGTACTATGTAAATGTAAAATTTCGAGCAAATTAGGAAGTTAAATGAGGTCTTTGATATATTTACTATTTTAATGTGTTGCTAATTATTTTATTTAGTTAGATGAATAAAAACCTCCCTCTACGAGTTTACATACCTACCACAGTACTATGTACCTACCAAATTCAGAGAATTTGAGAAATGCGTTTCCCATTTGACGACCCCCACCAAAATTAATTTAAATTTTATATACCTATGTATTTTTGTCCATTTAATCCGAAAATCATAACTATTTTCTGTAGAAACTCATATTTTTAAGATATGAGGGGTTAAAGTTATTTATTTCCTATGTATTACTGAAGGATTGAAAACTTTGAAAAAACTCTGTTTTTCATTTAAATTACTCAAACATTATAGATTTTTTACATGAAACTTTAATGTAGTTTGTTGTAAATAACACTTCATGATTGATTAATGACCTGGCAGGGAGGCTTTGGGGCGGCCGTACGGCCCCCGAAATACATATATCGAATATTTACAGTTTCCGTGATATTTTCCATTTATTAGGTACTTCATTACTGATATAGGGTATGTTTAATGGGGGGCGTGCCGCCCCCAAACCTTCATTCCAGGTCATTAATAAATCGTGAACTGTGAAGTACAACAAACTAGCGGATACAACAAAATACAAATTACGACTATCTTTGACCAAAATTTGCCCAAATGCGTGAAACACGACTAATTTCAAAGTTCTCAATCCTTCAGTAGGTAATACATAGGAAATACGATAACATCACC
>CANNZV010000266.1:237596-319309 GCA_947561585.1 Caprella mutica
CTCTACAAACAATTTTGAATTAATTCCTATCAATCCTATGTTTACAATCATTTTGCTACGAGTACGAACACTTCAGAATCAATCCTTATAGCTATATTATTATATACATTAATTTTACTGTGAACACAAACAAAAAATCTCTACAAACACTTTACCAGTTTCTGCAGACTCAGGCTCCCACTCTGCATAATGTGTCTCCTGAGGGATAGTTCCTCTCTGACTCTCAGCAGCGTATTCACAATCTCCCGCCGATAAATTGATGATAACATAGGAATTAATTCATGATCTCCCGCAGATATCTCCAATTTCAAAAATTAGCCTCAGATTTGTAACAGAGTGTTGGAAAAATGTTCCATAAACTGAACTGCAGTCTGTTGAGTCTGGGACTGAGCCAGTCTGTCAACCAGGTAATAAAGGTCCAAACTCACCATTAAATGGTGAGTTTGTGACAGTTCTATATTTCTCCTATGATACAATGTTATTTTGGAGAGAATTTATGATAATTTGATCATTTTGGAGAGAAATTTGGTTATTTTTAGAGAGTGTTGGAACTCAGTGCCACTCTGGAAAAGTGTCTTTTCTGATGGATTAATTACTCTGATAGAGTTTACTGTTTAGCAAACCTTAAAATACAGTAATAAATTGATGAGAACTGTATAATCCACAGCATTTAGCCTCTAAAATTTATCTGTTAGCCTAAGGTATTTTTGAGAGTCAAGAGACAATGTGGACTCAGTCAGGAGAGTTAATGAGCCATATTATTTAACTTGGCATCCAGACTGGCATTCCCATGTTAATTTGGCTTGAAATCTTCAAAATGAGCCAAATTTACTATGCAGTCTATCAGACTGTATTTCATGATAAATTCCATTGACTTGTTGGTGGAATTTTTCTGTATTAAAAATAACATTCTGGCACAAAGTCGGTGAATTTTTAGCTATCTAACTTACCATTAATTTTCGGTGGAAAAATGGTTAAAATGTTGGTGGATCAACCAAATTACTAGAAATTTATGGTGGATTTTTTCAACTTTTGAAAAAAGTCAGTGGGATTTTGTGCACCAAATACAGACTGGGCAGTCTACCAGTCTGCAAAAGATGCATGAAGTTGTGAAGTCCAAATAATAATGCATGTCCAAATTTGCCATTTTAATGGCGAGTTTGTGACAGTTATTTTGAGCCCTTCAATTGCAAATAGCAAAAAATATCTAATTTTCTCCTATGCTTTAATGTTATTTTGGAGAGAATTTATGATAATATTTAATTAAATCATTTTGGAGAGACAAATGGAGTTTATGAGCCGTACTATTATACTTGGTGTGAAGCTTATTCAGGAACTTAATCCTGGAACTATTGAGGTCTTGAAATTAGCTTCCTGAATCCAATTAATTCCTATGTTTATATGTAATTAATTAATTAATGTAGAGTATTCTGAGATTTCTGGCCATTTTGGTCTATGGAGAGAAATTAAAAAAAATTTGGGAACAAATTGCCCAAAAAATTAAATATCTGGAGACAACTGATTGTTCATGTCCATGATTTGCAGACTGGGCAGTCCCAGTCTGAAGTCTTGGCTCAGATTTTTTGTGAAATTTTGGCTCAAAAATTGGCAACAAATTTGGTATACAGTTTGCCTTGCCAGTCTCTGAAACATGGGTCTAGACTGTATAATGTATTACATGGTAAATGAATTTTTCTACCTTCAAAAATAAAACCTATTCTAGCAAAGTCAGAGAATTTTTTAGCTTTTTATTAATAGGGTCACGCAGATAAATTGAGGCCCACTCACAAACTGCGGCCTCTAACAACTGAAACATCATAGCTACAAAACACACGTCAAAACTTTAATCAATAAGTTCTAGCATGAAAGGGCTTATTTTGATAGCTATGCAACATTTTAATGTAATTTCAATTCAGAATGTTTTAGAAACTCTCTTGAGAGGGGCCCCAGTCTGCAAAGCGCGTCCATGTAGCCAAAGATCTTTGGAGACTATATTAGAGGGAAAATTCATCAAAACAAGATCTTGGTGACTATTTTCTATTTAATTCCTATGTTTACATGTTATTATTGGAGACATTTTGAAGAAATTTGGTCATTTTGGAGACAAATTTGAAAAATTTGGAGACTAATTGTCCTAAAATATGAAATCTTGGTGACAGATTTGACACACTTTGCAGACTGAAAGAGGGCCGCAATTTACCTGCGTGACCCTAGTTATGACCTACCAGGCCACCTATGTTGTTACCATTAATTTTTGGGGGCAAGCCGCCAGTCTGCAGAATGAGTCTCTTTTCCCATAGAGCTTTGAATTTGAGAGACAATTACTCTTTGACTCTCCGTAACAGATTCAGAATCTCCCGCAGCTAAATTAATGGTAACATAGGCCAGTCTGTATTTGGAGCACAAAATTCCACTGACTTTTAGAAAAAACTGAGAAAATCCATCCTAAATTTCCAGTAATTTGGCTGATCCAACAACATTTTACCATTTTGCCACCGAAAATTAACGGTAACATAGGAATAAATAGCTAAAAATCCATTGACTTTGTCTGAAAATTATTTTTAAAGGAGAAAAATTCCCCCGACAAGTCGATGGAATTTACCATGAAATACAGACTGGAACATAGGAATTAATTCAAAATCTCCCGCAGCTAAATTAATGGTAACATAGGATGATAGGAATTAATTCAAGATCTCCCGCAGAGATCTCCAATTTCTAAAATTGAATAAAATACTACCGCAGAGAGTCTAGGAAAAATGTTCCATATTCTGCAGACTGGGCTAGCCACCCACTACCCAGCCAGTCTGTATTAGGTGCACAAAATCCCACTGACTTTTAGAAAAAGCTGAAAAAATCCACCATAAATTTCCAATAATTTTGCTGATCCACCAACATTTTACCCATTTTCCCACTGAAAATTAATGGTAACATAGGAATAAATAGGTAAAAATCCACTGACTTTCCTTGAATTTTATTTTCAAAGGAAAAAAATTCCATCGACAAGTCGGTGGAATTTACCACGAAATACAGACTGGCCACCCAGTCCACTCTGTATTTGGTGCACAAAATACCACTGACTTCTTCAAAAATGCTGAAAAAGTCCACCATAAATTTCCAGTAATTTGACTGATCCAACATCATTTTTCCAGTTTATCCACCGAAAATTGATGGTAACATAGGAAGAAACAGTTAAAAATCCACTGACTTTGCCAGATTATCATTTTCAAATGGGAAAAAATTCCACCGACATGTCGGTGGAATTTACCACGAAACCAGTCTGGAAAACTGCTTAGGCTAACAGATGAACTCTATATGCTGAATGCTGCGGATTATACAATTTTTAGCAATTTACCATTAATTTTTGAAGTCTGTAAAACTCCAACAGAGTAATTAGTTCATCAGAAAACACCTATTTTTCCAGACTGGCGGCACGAAATACAGAGTCACAGACTGAGCAAAATCTTGGTGAATCAGCGATTAGCCAAATTAATGGAAACATGTTGATGGATTTATCGTCTTTTTGATTTTGAAAAAGTCAGTGGGATTAGGTGCACCAAAATGACCAAATTGTCCAAACCAGTCTATTTAGTGCACAAAATTCCACTGACTTTTTGAAAAAGCAGAAAAAATTCACCATAATTTTTCTGTACCTAATTTGGCTGATCCACTAACATTTTACCAATTATTATAACCAAAAATTAATGGTAACATCCAGTCTGCAAAGCATGCACAATCAGTCTTCAGATATTTAATTTTTGGGGCAATTTCTCTCCAAAGATTTTCAAATTTCTCTCCAAAATGGGCAATTTTTTTAAAATACTCTCCAATAATTACATGTAAACATAGGAATTAATTAGAAAATTATCACCGAATAATTCAGGAGACTAATTTTAAAGCCTCAATAGTTGCCGGATAAACTTCACAATTTCATGCATCTTTTGCAGACTGGGGTAACATAGGAATAAATAGCTAAGAATCCACTGACTTTGCCAGAAAAATATTTTTACTGAAGAAAAATTTTACCGACAAGTCTGTGGAATTTAGTCAATTTACCATGAAATACAGTCGAGTCTGGTGTCCAAATACAGTTACTTATAAAGACTGGCACATGCCACAGAGACAGAGTCACAAAGAAATAACAACCTCCTAAAGTAGCCTAGTTACACTGCCTACTTGACCCAACTACCTACCTATTGGCTATTGAATACCTAGGTTAGGTAGTAGTGTAGTACCTAACCAACCTAGGTATTCAAGCAGATGAAAAGCCAGAGTGGAAGAATAACTCATTTCAGATTGACTAGTAACTCTGTTAGGAATTTAGAATGAACAAAAATTACTCATTTTAACCCTAAAAAATGCAGAAATCAGTAAATTATTTTATAAAATTTCAACTCCGCAGAGAAAACCTATATAAAATAAGTCATTTAAGCTTCACAATTGAACTTGTTGTGATGATAAACATCACTGATGGGAATGCATGAAGTTAGGAGTAGGTAACTCTGTTAGAATTTATGTTTTCCAGTCTGGATGAAAAGTCATATTCAAGAAATAATAGAAAATTAGAAATCATGACTGTGACACAGTGACTGCCTACCTATTTCACTATTTTAATTTTAGGCTCTCATACAAAATAATAGAACATGACCAGGATTCTACATCTAGAACAATTTATCCTAATTTAAAAATTAAATTAGGTAGGTAGCTAACTATCTTAGGCTATCTACCGTAGCTACCTAATTATAAGTTATAAGTAGTTAACGACAAACCTAGTTACCTAACTAGGTACATAGCAATGTTTATATTTTTAAATAGTTTAACAGAACTTAAATATACAAAAGAACTACAAGATATTGACCATCATTAATCATAAATTAACACTTTTATCACAAATGAACTCACTCAACAGCTTATATTTTGGCTTCACTACAGTTGCCGCCATGAAACTTTTTTGTTTACATATGACGTCATAACGTAGATGCGCTTTCAGAAGACAGGCTCCACCGTAAGAGGTCACATCAAAATGGTCGCTTTATCAGACTTGGAAAGTTGAACGGCTGAAAAGAATATAAAATTGAACAGAACATGAAATTTAACTTTGGTTTCTCGCTTGAGTTTGTGACCTACAGGGTAAACTGGATAAAAAAGGCAACAAATGTTATTACATGTTTAAATGAACTAATAATTCAAAGTGAATTCAAATTCCAAAGGTTAGTTTTGAATTGTATGATTGCAATTCGAAAGTTAATAATAAGCTTATTAAACTAAATATAGTTACATTTGATAAAAAATATAACCATTCTTATTATGAATTACAACTGGACAAATGCATCGCGAGCTATATGTTCCAGGATATAGAAACATAACGGTTATGGTAATCAGCTCATCGAATAGTTTGACGTGGCCACCGGGTGACTGTTCAAGAAATATCACAGTATTAAAATAAATCCATTTGCATTAAGCGAAATTGGGTTAATTAACCTTTTTGTGAAAATAAATCGATTTTGAAAAATTCATAATTTTGCCAATGCTGTACATAGTGGTACGAATATGTACCAAAACGTAGTCAACGTCTAGTATACCAATCAAGAATGTTAAAACCTTCAGAGGATATTCATCAAACTATTAATTACATCAAGAGTATTAGAAGATGTTACTTTAAAGATTGTAACAACGTCACGGAATTAGGACTCATTTTTCTCACTTTCCTGTAACATATCCAATGATTAAAATAATAAGCTTTCGATAAATAAACATTTAATAAAGAGATGTACACCAAAACATAGAAAAATATTAAGAGATTTCAGTTATTGCCATTTTCATAGTTTCCACTATACATGTATTTTAAAAGTAACGTAGAGTCGTAATGCAATAGGACGCATACAATGTGCGATATAAATGTCACACACAAACAATTAGGCATTTAAAAAATATAATATCACAATTTTATTCCATAAAGAGATTACTCCAGAAAATATAACTTTTTTGACGACAGATATAGAGTTTAATTATTTCTTCTTCTCATTCATTTTAGACCCAGATGAAAAAGAGGTATTGGTGTTCGAAGCTCCCTCAACATTACCTGAAAAGTGATTTAAATAATTTATTCATTGAAATTAATATTCATGCTTAGAATTCAATTAAAATATATGTTAAAGGTCCCCTCCAAGCAAATAATTTTATTGCCTTATTCAACGAGGATAATGTTTCTTATCATTTTGCTGCAAACCGCATCGAATTTGGTAGCATATTTTTAATTTTATATGCTTTTTAAATATTTTTATTATCGAAACTCTACAAAACCTATTTTACTTCCGACTTACTAATTTAAGAAATTTTCAGGCTGAAGAAAAAGAATGTACACCATTTGTTTTGATAGCCAACTAGGTATTAAGTTTAATAAATCCATTTAATATTCGTGTAAAGGTATAAAATTGAATGAACTTATAATAGAATTTTTTATATACTTTAGGAAACAATTAATATATAAAATAAAGGCGAAAACGCATGTTTTGTTTATAAAATTCAAATTTGTAATCAAAACAAAGAGTGTACAATCTTCTTCTTGAGCATCAGATTAGTGATTCACCCAATGGTTGCTCACAAAGTATTAAAAAACTTTAAAAACAAATTATAAAATATATACTGAACCGAATTGTATGCAGTTTGCAGAATAATGATCGTAGACCTTAGTTCTATAATATTATGTAATAAACTCATTTTTTTCCCGGAGCCTGGAGAGGACCTTTAACAACTCCAGATTAAATTCCATTACTGTATTTTCAACAGTTTAATTTAAATCAATCATTAGACTTTGTATTTTTAGAATCAAAACTAGTCGCTACTTTTTGTAAGTGATTATGAATGATGTAGCTACATATATATATATACCACATATAAGTTACGGTAACTAAGCAACAGGTTAAGTTAACCTTTACAATAGTCTGCATAGAGAGTGGATAGCTCTTAAATTTAGCTAACTTTCTTAGTCAATGATCTAAATTGTTTAAATAACTAATGCATCTCAAGGAGTCAAGTTGTTGAAATTGAAAATATTAGCATCTTTAATTAAAATATTAAGTGTCAACGTTCCACATTTTAGAAAGTTAGGCCCATACTATACTGGCAGTTTCATCGCTGCGTTTTCCCTGCCCTGTTTCCGCTTCTTCAATTAATCACGGTTAATTAAATGGAAGACGGTAGCATCGCCAGTATAGTATGCAAATTTGCTTCTCATTCATTTAACCGTGATTAATTGAAGACACGTAAACAGGGCAGTGAAAACGCGGCGGTGAAACTGCTAGTATAGTATGGGCCTAAAAGAAAAACATAAAACAACAATTATATAGCTGCAGGTATCATGAATACCAATGAAAATAAAAGTTACGTAATGACAATTATATTTTTTTTCTATAATCAAAAATGAGGAACTGTCCAATAACTAGGAAGTTACCAAAATGTTATAATTATGGAGGATATACGAATTAATATAAGACTTTTCTTACCAGAGGCATTAGGGGTCTTGGTAGTGAAAGTCTCTTGGTTGAATGGCTCATTGATGCTGTCCAACAGAGAGACAGGATCCAGAGACAAGTCGCACATCGACAGCTCCTGAAATGAGAAATAGAAACAAGAAATGACAACTGGTTATACTATTTCATAAATTAATAGTCCGCACAGAAAAATTAAATAACGCTTGCTTTTATAACTAATCAGGATTCTATTGATGGCTTCATAAGAAAATAATACAAGAGGCGTCAAAGAAGTAGTCAGAGTTTAAAATGGCTCCATGAACAAAGAAAAAGATCCCTACATAAGTTCCTTACATAATTAGATAAATATATCTCAGTGTGATGCTTGCCATTCAATTGATGTAATAAATTAAATAGTTACTTACTCTATGCAATTAGGTAGATAGTAGAAACAGTTTATAAAATCATAACTAACCTTGACAGGTGTGTTTGGTATCTGATGTGGTTCACTGTGTAGTTCCACTTCGTCCATAGTTCCCCCACACCTCTTCGGTCTCTCTGAAGAAGTAGAAGGTGCCCCATTTTCCAAATCATCTCTGAGAATCGCCGCAGCCATATCGAGTTGCAGCGTATCGAGTACACTGGACGCTATGGGCAGAGGGTTGAGCTTGCTGCCAATACGACAAGAGGTGCGACTGTTGCTTCCACTGAGCATTGTGGCGGTGGTGTTCCAACTAGGGCGACAGGGAGGATTGAAGTTTTTCTTACTTTGTTGCGTTTTGGAACTCTGACTGCAGGAGGGAAGGTCGAATATTTCGAGTAGGAGAGCTTCTTCTCCAGAAAGTGCGGAGAGAGATTGAGGTTTCTTTTGCTTCCCTTCACTCTTCAAATTATTAGAATGTCTCTGGTGATTTTTATCAATAGTTTCTCTAGTGACTCCACTGGGGAAATTAAAAGCAGCTATGGTGTTGCTGAAGATATCCAGACTAGGGGAGCTTCTGCAAGGTCGCAACTCTCCATCAGTTGATTGTTTCAAAGTCTTACTGCTATTAGAGGAGGGTGTTCCTTCAGATCCGCTAGGCATCATATCAGGGAAGGAATACACAACAGGCGAGTGTTTGGAACCGTGAGATGAAGTCTTTCTCCACACATTAAAGTTTTCAGAGTCTGTCTGTTTGATTTGTTCAGAAGTCATTTTCCTTTGCGATGAGTGGTTACTTTTAGGCCGCACTGTCTTGCTCATAGAGAAGTTATCCTCGGGGTTGACAATATTCCAGGAACCTTCATGTGTTACATTTTCAGAGGTCTGTGCCTTGTATTTCTGCATAGCATCGACTAAAGCCCTTTCGTTTTTTCTCTGAGAGTTCGAGAGTTCATTCATGAGAAGTGTTTGTAGGTTAGTATCTGTGAGACTGTCCACTTCAGAACTGGTGATAGAGACTTCATGGAGGGTGTCATTACCACCTGTGACATTCTCAATGGCAGTGGCTACACTCCCTTCATGCTCATTGGAGTCTGAGGAACTAGAAGTAGATGTTCTTCTCTGCACACCCTCTGAGTTATTCTCCACATCGTTATCAGCTGATGTCGTTTCATCATCTATGTCATACTCATCATTAGCGATGACGTTAGCAATGTCATACTCATCATTAGCGATGACGTTAGTAGAGGAGGCTGCACTCACTGCTCTCCTCTCAAAATCCTCTCCTCCGTCTCTCTCAGAATCACCGTTAGTATCTAGAGATGTTGGCTCTACAATGAATGCCTCGTTACAGTCTTGCAGTTCCCCTTCACTTGCCTGATACAAAGAGAAGTTCATTAGCTACCAACAAAAAAATAAAAAAATAACTAGAAGAAACCGTCACAGCTGATTCATGAACTTTGAGCTTTCTATAATTTTTTGATTTCATTTTAATTTTTATTATAAAATAATGAATGAAAGAAAAAATGAATTCTCTATTCAATTAGAACTAGCTATATGTATGGTTCTAACTTTAATACAATAAATTATTCAAGAAAAGCAATCCACCAAAGTTCAGTAGTTATTTAACTCTGTAACTAGTTCAAATATATATTATTTTATTTAATAATATTATATCAAAGGAATCAAGTCCAATGGCCTCACCTCTTCATCCTCCGAGTTCCTAGAGGAGACTTTATGTTCAGTTTCGAGTTCTCCCCCGGCACAAACTCTACCATTGTGTTCACTCTTCTTACCCGTGGAGGCACTGACTATAGGTCTGCCATTGCAACTGAAACTGCCTTTCTCACTGCTCTTATGTTTGCTACTGTCAGAGGACTGTTTCTGCAGGAGGTTGGAGAGGGAGGTGGCGAGGGCCGATATGGAGAAAGAGAGATCGTCCTGAGAATCGGCCTGAGGATCGGAGTCAGCTGTGAGTGACCCTATGAGCCTCATGACAGCCTGACTGCCTCCCTCAGCCTCATCGAGAGGCAGGTTGAGAGAGGTATTGACGGGTGGAGAAAGAGGTTCCGCCACTGACAGGTCTAACTGAGACAGGAGGTTCTGGAGGGACGTCATGTGGACTCTGGAAGCAGCTGAGTTGGAGGTGGAAAGAGGACTGCTGCTACTTTCACAACCTCTCTTTTTCTTTGCTTTAGGGGAAGAGGAACCTTGAGGAATAAAAAAATTAAATAGAATGTTGCAACTGAACATAGAGTAGCTAGAATGTTACCATAAGCCATTTAATAAATTAACATCATGAGGAAAGATAAAGAAATTACTAATAGTACAGTTCTCCAGGATTTAACATGGTAATAATTAGATGTCTATTGATAAATTAAATTCATAATTAGAAAACCTGTTTGTATTCAAAAGTACAAATTAAGATGCCAAATTGGCCAAAAAAAAAATATGATTGGCTAGTCAAAAAATATATAGCTAACTAGAGATAACTTTTTCAAAAGAAATGGAAAATTTTATTGAATAATTGTATGTACATACTCTGTTGCTTATTAGGAGAGTTATTCTTAGCCATCTCTATGACTAGTCTCTCCTTGACATTAGCCAAATGGTGTTGGTGCTGCGACTGCAGTGACTGAAGTTGGTGAATGTACCATTGCTGGTCTCGACATTTTTGGAAGAAGGTTGGAGGACGCACCAGAAACCTGCAACGGAGTGTTAAGATGTTAGCTACTCAGGAAAATATTGTCTCGATAAATTGAATGTGAACTGAGATTATAAGAATTATAACAATTTAATAATCAAACGTATACCAACGTGGATGATTAGGGTAAGTTCCGAGTTATCGGACGGTTTCATATATTTACCCTAACAACAAACTTACCCTAACAACCTCAAAACAAATCAAAAACTTACTGAACAAAAAAATATAGGAGCAAAAGTATTGTGAATTGAAATAATCAAAAATAAGTTTAATTACGAGTTGCTACTATATTTGAATGTTTCTCTTTCTCACCTGAGTATTAGAGTGTCTGTCTCCGTGTTTAGGTAGCCCTCTGACGCCAGGAGGTCCAGTCTGAAGAACCTGTTGTAACCCCAGCACTCCCCCACCTCAAAGTCTGAGGAGAACTCCCGCACAATGTTACGAGAGGCGTCCCTGTGATAGAGAGGAGGGGTAAGATATGAATTATCGGTTGGTTTCACATTTTCAGTCATTTAAGAAAAAAACGACACCTACAATAACTGTTATATTTTTTTTAAACTTTAATTGGTATCATGGATATATAGCTACCAATAAAAATTAAATAACAATTAATAAAGGTAGGGTATAGTTTTTTTTCTTTGTCCACTAATTCGTAACTTAGCCTACATCATAATAGCTAGAGGGCAAGATTCAATGTCTTTAAAACTTATCTCAAAACAAATAGGCTAAATAGGACAATGATAGTAGCGTTAGTCTACATTTCAAATAGTGTGACGAATGCTCATCATCATGAATAATGTGATAGCATTCATCAATTATAATAAAGAACATATTGCAGTTGTTGCAAAATTGAGGAGGTAGTGGTTACCTTTGATATTGTAAAAATATAAGTTATTGGCTACTTCTTACAGTATATAAAAACTTCTTTCAAAAGCTAACATTTTTCTATGTTGAAAGGATTTTTCTCACCTAGAGCCTTGATGTCTCATCTCCACCCTGTACTCGTACTTAGAAGTTTCTGACAGACCAGCACTCAACTCTAAGAAAACTGACAGGTAATTTCCTCTCACCACTCCATTGCCGTCTGGGTACACCTGTAATATTGGAAAAATTATGAACAGAAGATAAAAAGTTCATTACTCTATAGAACAAATAAGAACTACTATGGTACAGGCCATTTTTATATATCTACCGAAAATCTAACCAGATGGTCCCTGGACATTGACCAATAGTCCCTACAAATTTCAGGCAATTTGGTTGAATACTTTTTGAGTTACGCGAATAACAATATCACAAATTAATAAATACTGACCAATATATAATATTCCGCAATTTGCGAGGGTAAGAATGGTTTCCACTATTTATGATAGGAAATTCTAACGTGACAACTGATACCTTGAGTCTCCAAGCGAGTCCATTGACTTGCAGAGTAGGGGAATACACTGGGTCAGCTTTATTCTGGAGCTGTGAGAAGCTGTTGAGTACGAAGGTGCTGGAGTCATACTGAGGCACTATCTCACTCTGGAAGTCAGCAGGCACTGGTGCTGTCACAAAGGATGCCATAGGTTTCTTGTTGATAGGAGCTACAAGAGCATGTAGCTCCAGCGCCCTCTGTATCAACTCCGGTTTGGAGCAGGAGTGGAGTTGTTGTTCAATTTGATGCAGCATCGTCTCCAACTGCTCCGCTTCCTGGTTCACGGAGTTCTTTTGCTCGAGAAGAGTCACTATTTTGCTCTTCAGTTGAGAGTCCAGTCTTGCTATCATGAGTTCCACCGCATTGCGTATCTCCTTCACTCTCTCATCTTTGGCCCCTCTCACTGACTCAATGTTACGCTCCTGTCAAGTAAATAACATATAAATAACACACAATAGCACATAAATAAAACGAGTTAACCCATAAATAACACATAAATAAGGTAGGACCTTATGAAACATTAGTGGAAAATGATGCAGAGTAGTGGTTTTGCATCAAACAATAATTCTTAACTACTATATTAATTAACTAGCTAGCTACCTAATTACAATTTGAAGAAAATTAATTTGCCTCTTATTTAGCTACATTCTGTGATAGGTTCTAACAATATTATTAAGAATGGAATAGTAAGTAGCTAGGCTAAGTTAAAAGTTATTGGGCAATTTTACATTTTTGATCAAATAAAGAATTAGCTATAGCTATATAAAATTAGAGTAACAAGATGAATTAAATTATAGCTAATGCCAATAATAAGTCAAACATAAACATCAATAATTAATTTTGTCAATAACAAGTACAGTCAGACTCACCACTTCCTGTCCCAGTGCCACCAGTTCATTGAGTCTCCTCCTCAACTGAGTTAGCTCCTCCCGTAGCTGTATGGTGTAGTACTGGTACACCTCATCCAGAGGTCGGAGACTGTGGTCACAGTGGGCCCCACCCCACAGGGCGCACTGGTGACACATCTCCACACGACATGTCCAGCAGTACACAGAGAGCTTTTCAGAGTGCTGGGCACATCTGAAACAAAGTAGAAGGTAGGGAAAGTTACAAATTATTGGTCCGTTTCACATCTTCAGTCATATGGAAAAATCGATATAATAATAATTATTTGTTTATAATTGGTATCCATGATACCTGCATGTATTTTTATCAATAACCAGATGGAAAATAACTGCCATTATAATAAACAAGGATGGCTTATAACAATAAAAATACATTCATTGTTCAGAAGAAACTGATGTCTACTCAATGAATGTATAGTTAGTCATAAGACATCTTTGTTTATTATTATGCACATATTAAATTTTCCATCTTGTAATATATAAAGAAAAATATGCATCCAGTAATTGGTTCATTACTCTATAGTACATAGTCATTATAAAATATAAGAGCATTACTATTCAAAAACATTTCTTTAGATAATGAATTTATCAATATTAAGAGATAATTTTTCATTAACATTCTATTCTCATTAGTGTAGCAACCAATTCAGCTATAAACATTCTTCTAAATTTATTCACAGTAAATTATAGATCAAAAACTAACTATTGAATTGACAAACCTTTCTTTGTCGGGTTCACTCAGGTGTGCCGGTTGTTTGGTCTGAGTCTGTTGCAGTGTTGCCAACTGTTGAGTTACATCTTCTACCTGGCAACATTAAAAATACAATATTAACATAATTGTTTAAGTAGAGTGCATATAATTGGTTAGGTATCTACAACTTTTTTTAAATTCAAATTATTAGAACACAAATATGATAATAAAAATATTATTACTGATAGCTACAAGAAACATAATCCAGATAAGCAAAATTATTGTGATATGACAATGATACACAGTGAAACATTAATGTACAACTCACCCATCTGCAGTTTATGAGGTCCTCCAGCAACAAAGAGGCCCTGCAGTGAGGACACTGTGAACGCTGTTCAGTGAGCCACCTGCGCATGCAGAGGTAGCAGCCGAGTTTGGAGCAATGAGGACACAGGTGAGCGTCCCTTAGCTTCTCCATGCAAATGATGCATCTGAAGACTTCAGCCAAGGACTGAGCAAGAGAAATGAAAAATGTTTGAATAAGATTAATGCTAATGCACAAATATATTAATTGAGTACCTAATATATTAAAAATTAATATACAACAAAGAATAGCTAGCTACTAGCTAACCAATTGAAAATAGAGGCAGCAACCTGTAGACCTACAAGGCTTCAAAATATGCTGCACTTATTTCTAACAGGATAAACAGGCCATAGCTATTGTGATGAGTTATTTGCAAGAAAAGAAAATATATAACACAAATAAATAACTACCTACCTATAAATATCTATCTATAGAGCTATGGAATAAATAATCCATTCATATCAAGTATGAGCAACTAAAACCTATTGTTTAGCTATAACTATATAAATTTAAAGGAAAATCCTCATTGATCATAACCAATACCATTCAGAGACTATTCATTCGATTATAATATATCACTTACCTCATAACTGGTGTCTTCCTTCTTCTCACAGGATGCCATTTAGAGATAAAAATCTACTCACAAGAAATGAATTGAAAATCACATGGAAAATCTAATGATTACCAAACAGTGAAAAGATAACACCAGTAAAAATACAGCACTTTTTTCTTGAATGACTGTAATACCTCTTTCAATGATACATATATTTTGAAAAATAGTTTCAATATCTGTTACCTGTAGACTGTATTAATTAAATGAAACAAAGTTAAATGAAAATAATTGCAAACCTTATCTGATATAAAAAAGATTATATAACACTATTTGAAGCAGGAAATAGGAATCATATAATAAACTTTAGGAAATAGTACCATTAACTAATTTTGCTGGGGTAGATTTTGAAAATTTGATGATTTCAGTATTTTCAGAGAGAAATTCAGTCTAAATAATAGAATATGATTATATGCAGAGCAAGTAAAGATAACTGACCAGAAATGAAAATAATGCCAATGATGGACCAGAAATGAACCTTGTAAAAAAATAATGGACCAGAAATGAGAAATAAACAAAAGAAAAGATAACAGACTAGAAAAAAAAATATTTCCACCTTCAATTTTTATTATTTCCTAATTATTAATAAACAACATTTATTCTTATAAATGATTATACATTATTATATTATTGATTACATTCACATATATATATATATTAATGATGTCATTGATTATAATTATATTAATATAATTATACATCATAATAATATGTACAATCCATAAATTTTAACCAGCCTGCACCCTGCAGAAACTGGTGAAATCACTAAAAGTGTTTATGATAAATTCTGACTTTTCAGTTGAAATTTTTCCCTTTGGAAAATAATATTCTAGCAAAATCAGAGGATTTTTAGCTTTTATTCCTATGCTATTGCTATGCTTGTATGCTATATTGTTACAATTAATTTTTGGTAGCTAAATTGAGAAATGTTAGTGGATCAGCTAAATTATTCTTATTGGCTCATTACTAGGGTTGTGACAATATTCTGCTAGCATAAAAATATAATCTCGAGCATATTTTAAATAAAGCATATTCTATTTATTAAAACATATTCTTTTTAATATGTTTTAAAACATATATCCTTTTCAACAATATATAAAAAATGAAACTAATATATTTCTCAGTTCAGAGATATGCTATATAACTAAAGAGAATATATTTACAAAAAAAGCAATAGGAAGTAAGTATATATGTATTTTAGAAGACCGTTGCGAACAATACATGCCAAAATTATTGGAACATACAAGCCGAATTAAGGTTAATACCTGAAAACCTGTTCAGGGTTCGATATTGAAAAGTTTCATAAATTAATATTAGAAAATGCATTTATATTTTATCCTTACAACTTTTCAACGTTTCATAGTTTAAATTTAAAATTTACCCGTTTTATAAGCCCGATATTACTGTGACTGAACTTGGTCAGACGATATACAGATTGAATCCATGTGCCATATGATTAAAGTTAATAAAACTTATTTAAACTCTTCAAAGATTTTTATTGCACCGAAACAAGAGATTAGCAACCAAATGTGATTTAAGGAACTTGCTAATATCCCTTATCATATTTATATATCTAATTGCAGCACTTTTAATGAATTGAGCATAAAAAGCATAATTGAGAATAAAAAGCATATTTTTAAGGAATATAAAGCATATTTTTAAGGAATATAAAGCATATTTTTAAGGAATATAAAGCATATTTCAGAGCATAAAAGAATATATTTATTTCAAAGAGAATATTGTCAAAACCCTACTCATAACCAATGACCATTGAATTGAGAATGTGACCATCACTTCACCTTCAATGTGCTGCTGTGCCTGTGCACACTACACTGAGGCTGAGCTACTGCTGACCAGTCTGCAAAATATGGGAGATATTTGGGATATTCTCTACCCAGTCTGCACTCTGCAGAATAATGAATATGAATATGGGAGATTATTAGGATAATCTCTCCGAACAATTTTGAATTAATTCCTATATTTAGATTAATTTTGTTACAAACACTTCTGAATTAATCCCTATATTTACATTAATTTTGCTACAAACAGAATAAGAGATTTCTACGAACAGCGATAGAATCACCGAAACGGACCGATTGAGGACCAAAACGGACCAATTGGGGACCAAAATGGTCAAATTGGGGACCAAAATGGTCAAATTGTGGTCCAAAACTGACAGATGGGATCCAAAACGGACCGAATGGGGACCAAGCCGGATCTAATCGGGCCGAAACAGAGCTAAGTAGTTCATAAAAAACACTTAAATAGTTAGTACAGAGTACTATACATTGGAGAAAAATAATAATATTTAGAATGAGTTATATAACTGATAATAGCTACCTACTTATGTTGAAAAAAAAAATAGCTACTTTGAATGCTCATATCCTATGAGCCAGAAATTATTCTTAAAAAAAAAAGAATAATTTCCGGCTTATAAGATATGAGCATTCAAAGTAGCTATTGTTTTTTATGAACTACTTAGCTCCATTTCGCCGCCAGACTGTATTTCATGGTAAATTCTACCGACTTGTCGGTGGGATTTTTACCCATTGAAATTAACCAGTCTGCAGAATATGAAACATTTTTGATTTTCCAAGACTCTCTGCGGGAGTTTTTAATTGAATTTTAGCCATGTTTCAGAGGATGGAAAATTGTAAGCCAATTTTTGAGCCAAATTTCACAAAAATTCTAAGCCAAGTCAATTTGGCTCACATTTTGAAGATTTAAAGCCAAAATTAACATGGGAACAATGAACATAGGAATTAATTCAAAATTTAAAGCCAATTAGACATATCTGAAATTTGACCTTTTGAAATCCAAGCCAATTAATTGGCTTTAACTGACATACTCTGTAACATGGAATTTAAGAAATTTCAAATTTGAGATCTCTGCCGGAGATCTTGAATTAATTCCTATGTTACCATTAATTTAGCTGCGGGAGATTTTGAAATAATTCCTATGTTACCATTAATTTAGCTGAGAGAGATTCTGAATCTGCTACTGTAGACGTGAGAGTCAGAGAGTAACTGTCTCTCAAATTAAAATATCTGCGGGAGAAGAGACACATTCTGCAGACTGGGAAATTAACATTCTTGATTCTGGCAATGTCAGTGGATTTCTAGCTATTTATTCCTATGTTACCATTAATTTTCGGTGGAAAAATGTTGGTGGATCTGTGGATCAGCCAAATTACTAGGAATTTATGGTGGATTTTTTCAGCTTTTTCAAAAAGTCAGTGGAATGTTTTGCACCAAATACAGACTGGCGTTTCGGCCCGATTAGATCCGGCTTAGTCCATATTCTGTTCCGGTTCGGTCCGTTTTTTGGACCACAATTGGTCCGTTTTGTGACTGTTTTGGTACTCAATCGGTCCGTTTCCATCCATTTCGGTGATTCTATACACCATCTATAATTGTAATAATAATTCCAAATTTATGCTAAATACTACTACCTACTAGTAAATAATGAATATATTATTCCAATTTTTTAATTTTAAATGTCAAGAATTTAATTAAGTAAAGATAATGGACCAGAATATAACCAAGTAAAAATAACAATTTTGAAAATTTAAAGCCAAAATGGGAACCCATAAAATACTAAGAAAATAGTAGGTACCTACATCTTTTAGCCAGGACAACAGGGCCCGTGGCCCAAAGGAAACTTCCAAAGTCCCAGTCTGCAGAAACTGGTAAAGTGTTCGTAGAGATCTCTTATTTTGTTCGTAGCAAAATTAATGTAAATATAGGGATTAATTCAAAAGTGTTCGTAGCAAAATTAATGTAAATATAGGAATTAATTCAAAATTGTTCAGAGAGAATATCCCAAATATCTCACATATTCTGCACCAGACTGCAGGAACTGGTGAACTGTTCTCCAAGAAATCCTCTATTTTGGCTTCTGTTCTCAGTAAAATACATGTAAATATAGGAGGAAATTAAGGATTGTTCACACAGAAAATGTTAAAAATGTCCCATGTTCTGCAGACTGGTTCCAAACTTGAAACAGGGCCATAAGGACCTGGATGTTTTCCACTTCATTTATTGAAAGTTAACATCATCCATCCACTCTTCCACACCTGACAGAAGTGACAGTGACCTGTGACACCACGGTACCACCTGTGAACCCTCCATCAACCTGAAGGCGGATTACTCGAGGTAGGTACGAATACAACTTTCTTCTCTCTCATTTCTTTTTGTTGCAAGCACATTAGGTAATTGTATTTTCTCAACTTCTTCTTGGTTAGGCACTCAGGGGAGGGCACATAAAGACTTTGGTTAAGAACTTAAGACTGTTATTTTGTTTTGCCTCGAAACATCTATGACTATTTTCACTCATCTTTATGGAAAGTATCGCTAAAATACCACAAAATAGAAGCGACATGACAAGCTTGTCTGAATCACAAGGAAAAGTCAGTCTAAACTTGTACTGAAATTTTTGAACGTCATTAACCTTTACTTCATTATTGTATCTAAATAACTATAAAACCCTACATTCCGAATGATTGCTGTCAATTTCATATTGTTAAGATAGATTTTCAATTAAAATGTTATGGCACGTGGTTAATAACTTGGGCTAGGTAATCTTCATTCTTCAAAAGATTGAATGAGCTGATTTTAATAAAGTACAATTTTCCTTCACACATTCATTATAAAGATTAGATAAGTTTCCCTCGTGAGAAAATAATGTCATATCCAAGGTACAGGTGTCCATTTTCAACTAGACTGTGACTTCCATTGCCTCATTTGAAAAAACGATTATAATCATGAACATAATTTTTTCCCCATGCATTGTCAACGGACATCGTGGTAAACAAATAAGTAGTAATAAGAAAACATTTTTCTCAGTTTTAAATACAATTGGCATTAGAGTGTTAAAAGAAACATGCATCAACTATTTCCGACCAAATTCAAAATATCTGAGCAAAAACTATTTCAGGCCAGTGACAGCATTTAACTAAAATATTTATTTTACCCTACTTCAGAATTTAAAGGACAATGACAACAACATGGGAATGAATAAATTATTTAAATCAAGAAAAGCACTTATTATACATCAAATAATCTTTAAGAATTGTGTAGGTAGCATCATTATGGAGATGTTTCACCAAAATGTCTGGATGTGATTACCTCCACATAAATTACAATAAAATATCTATGAAGATAAGATTTCACTTAGTAAGTGCACAATTTAAAAAAGCAATACTACCAAAATATCATTAAATCATTATAAAATATACAAAAATAGACGCATTAAAGAAAGTTTACACAAATAACGAAACTATAATAGAAGCAACAAATATAATTGCTACTGAACGAATTATCGTCAGTCCGAATAAAAAGATATCTTTGTATCAAGGTTTTATCATAATACTAAACTGACATTTTTAACGAAGTAAATAGGTACAATTTAATAAGTTAGGCAATGTGTTAATCAAGTAGCTATCATTTGAAGCTCATGATATTAAATCAAATAGAATTTTGGCACTAATATTAGATTAAATGAAAAGCAATATTATTAAACAACAAATAGAACTTTTTCTTCAATAAGAAACAATTAAAAGTTACTAGAAAGGAAATAACTATTCACATAAGTCATTGAGAGCAGGTATGAACTAATTCAGAGCTCGGATAGCAGTTCCCCTATTTCTGAAAAGATCACATAGTTAAATCAGTTATAAAATAAGCCAAATTTCACTTCGATATCAAAAATAATAACTCCACTTACCCAGAATATTGGTTTTTCTTATTGTTTGACTCAGGTCTTGCCCTGTTCAGTACTTTGAGGAAGTCAGAAGTCTTAGCGCGCATGCGTGAATGGATGTAAGCCTTACTGCACTTGATGTGGTAGTGGAGGTAATCCCTGATGATGAACTCGGTGTTAAGAACTTATTCGGTATTAGATGGAACCATTTAGGTACATCAAATAGAGTCAATGTGAGAAGAATAAATGTAGGAAAACCTCCTTGAACAATAATGTCATTCATAACATAACTACAAAAACCGATTTCATATTTGTTTATGAATTAGAAAGTCAATTTAGTTATGCAACTTTTTTAAACGATATGTAATAACTCTATAACTAAATTTAATTTAATTGAATTAGGACTCCAACTTTTTAAATTGAAAAGCATGTTTTTAAATTACAATGCTTTACCTAACCAGCCAGACAATTCAGCCAGACAACTAAATGGTTAGGAACAAATAGATGACTCTGATATCAATATTATTCACTTAGTGAAAAGGAAGTGCTACCTCAGCTGGGTAAATTATGAATTATCGGTCAGTTTAATCTTCGGACATATAAGAAAAACTATATAATAATTTAATTTTTATTTTAAATAATGATTACTGTATAGTTTTTCCTTATATGAGCGAATATGTGAAACTGACAACTAATTCGTAATTTACCCTAGTCTAAGCACTCACCTGAACATGTGGATTAGGTTGATGGTGTTGTCCCTGGCAGCTTTGTTGGTGTGACGGGGGAACAGAACTGCAAACACAGGTACAACTATTAGCATCAAAAGAGTAATGTGATTTTAAGAGAAAAAATTCAAAGAAAAAAACTCACCAAAAGTTACGTAGCCAATATTTTCCCCAACTCTAGCCTGCGTGTCTTGCAACTCCATGGGAGGTTCTTTGTGAGAAAATAATACCTGAAGAAAGAAGAGATTAACTGCTTAATACATCATAGCCATCAAAAATAACAACAATCTGATTTATGAACAAAGCTGTGCAAATCAGTTCCGTGTTATCATACAGTTCTACATTTTCAATCATATAAGTTAAAGTACAGTAGAGCTCCTTATTATTAATAAGAGCAACTTTGTAAATTTTGTATTCCATAAATAATGTCCTCAGCAAAATAAAAAAGAGAACGAAGTTGTCAACTGTCAAGTGAAATATCAATTTTTATACAAAAACACAATTTAAGTAATAGCTACAAGTTAAAATACATTTTTCTTTCAAAATGATTCAATTTTCACCTTTTTCTATAATTTCTAATATTTGAGATAATGTCGACAATTGTGTTTGACATAACATTTCCATATCAAAGGCAATTATATTAGGATTGATTATATTTAAAATATGACAGAACGCTATAAAAATTTTACAATCATTTTTCAACAATCTATAGTCTTTTCTTTATTTGTCTGTCTGTCTGTCTTTGGTCTGTCACGCTTTGAGTAACGTTCAGAAATTTGGCTAAATATGTTAACAGGTGGTAGCATGAATACCAAATATTATATAAGTGGAATAAATAATTTGATTAACTGAATCAGAAATTATTTAAAATCTACAGTGTAAGTTTATAAAGAACTTTTTGTAACCTCTGTCGTAAAATTCATATACTCTATCAGTCTATCTGTATGATATAATTATAATATCAATTATCATCATTATTCATTTAATAGATTCATTTAAATATAAGAGCACAGACCAAAGTGTGGATAGTTAAATTACACAAATATTGATACATTTGAGAACAAGTTATTCTTAACGGGTAAGTACACTAGTAATAAATAGTTTCCTTATCTTTATTTGTCTGTCTGTCTGGCTTTGAGCAATATTCAGAAATAAGACACAATATGTTGTCAGGTGGTAGCTTGAATACCAAATATTATATCAGTGCAATAAATGATTATTACTATAACTGAATTACAAATTATTTAAAATCTACAGTGTAAGTTTATAAAGAACTATTTGAACAGTTGTCATAAAATTAATATACTCTGTGGCTCTATGTCTATGATATCTATCTATACTAATAATTTCCTTAGTGTGTTTATTTATTTGGTGTCCGCTTTTACACGACGGGTATTAAACATGAAGAATGTAACTATGATACGCACGGGGATATATTGACTTGATATTTAAATATACTGTTCCAATTCAATTTTCAAATTTATTTAATCTATAAAATAAATTATAGACTATTCAGAAAATTTAACTTTAATTGAATTCATTAAAAGTAACGTAATAATGGGAAAAAATTGGTATTGATGATGACCCATTATTTTTAACGGGAAAGTACACTAGTACTATAAGTCTATAATAAGAGCCGCGTCCGTCTGTGTGTCACAAAATGGGTTAAACAGTCATTCCATCAACAGCGCTTCATAAAGTTGGTGTAAATAAAAGAAAAAGAAAAGAAACGGTAATAGAAAAGGAAAACTAATAATTTGCTGCAGTATCATTACTACAGATACACATGAAAACTATTAATTGAAAATATGAGAGTTTTGATTCTAAAGAGTAAAAAATATAATTTTTGATAAATTGAACATATTAATATGTATACATATGTGTGCAATTGAATATAATCTTAAACCCATTATATTAATTGAACACTCAATGAATGGAATGAAAAACATGTACTGTACTAGTTATAATATTGTCATTATTCAGTTAAATAAGAGGGTGTTGGTGTAAATAACAGAATAATCAAAGAAACAGTAATAGAGAACTAATATTTTGCTGTAGTATCATTACTACGGGGTCACACAAAAATAATTAATTGGAAATATGAGAGTTTTGATTCTAAGGGTACGGTTACTATGGATGCGTATTCGAGCGATTTTTCGCACTGATGACTTCTGATGAAAACGAATGAAAATCAAATTCATTCTTTCCAATGAGAGTGGTTACAGTGGCAGCGATTTGGTCATCAGATTACGTACAAAGTCGTCAGAACAACTTCAGCGTTCAAATGAGTTTGATTTTTTCATGCGACTAGCGACAGATTCGGTCATTTTTGTGTTTATTTCTCTTAATTTTGATTGCTATTACTGTTTACCCATGCGTTTTGGAAATATATTAATTGATACTATCAAGAATAATACAGATATTATTTAATTATTTATAATATAATAATATATATTTATTTATATAGAGGCTTGGATCGGTTGTTACTCGGTACAATTTTTTTTCAATAAAATTGAATATCCTTGAATATTTATATAAAAAATATTCTCCTTATTTTTCTATCTAGGCATTTCAAAAATTTTGTGCATTGAAAATAATGATCAAATTAGCGTCGCGTCAATCACTTCAGAGGCACACAGATAGGCGTTTAATTCCTCCTGAACATTACATCAAATAAACATAGTATAGACCTCAATATTAATTGGGCAGAAACATACTGACGATCAGAAATCGCATACAGTGTAACCACCTTGCACTGACGATCAGTTCTGATATCGTCAGTGCAAAAAATCACTCGAATACGCATGCATAGTAACCATACCCTTAAGAGTAAAAAATATAATTTTTGATAAATTGTGTGTGTTTAAATATAATCTTAAACCCATTATATTAACTAGCTAGACCCGTGGTGATTCCACGGGATGAGAATCAACAAAAAAGTTTTGATAAAACTGATCATAAAAAAAACTTTTGACTTAAAACGCACCAAATGTGTTTAGTAACATGCTTCTGAAAATAATATTCTTTGTATTTAATTAGCTTGGTCACAGTATGTACTTTGATTTACACCAACTTTATGAGACTCGATATGGATAAAATGACTTTAACCATTTTTGTGACAGACAGACCTACTGACACAGATTCTTTTATAATAGGATACAGATTATCCCTAATAAATATCCTCATTGTGACATTATATTGATTTACACCAACTTTGTCAGTTGCTACTGATGGAGTATTTGTTCAACATATTTTGTGACGGACTTACTGACATTAGTATGTCCAACTTATGTACATTTTCACCATACAACTTTTTTCAATTCAATTTCTAAAGGTATTTCATCTATAAAATAAATTAGACTATGGAAAAAATTTAATTCCTATAAAATATCTACCTGAGGAGCAGTTTGGGAACCTCTTTTCCCTTCCTTGAACTCTTGCATGAAGACTTTGCCGATCACAACATCATCAGGATCTTTGAAAATTGTTGAGAAAACTACTGTGACTCTATCCGGCTTAGATTCAATGTACCTAGTGGACGTTAAGAAGTCAGTGATACTATCACGTTATCCTAATTAACTTAACAATCAATAATAAACTATAATACAAAAATCAATAAGAAACCAGTTAATCAAATTTATCAAGTCAGGCAGTTGGATAGCAATTAGCTACAAGTTTAATTTGCAACTGAGAAAAAGTTGTCATAACTTACATTGTCTCATCTTCTCTGTAGTGAATCACTGCCCTACTATTACTCTCCTCTCCGTTTTCTTGAAACTCAAAGTATTTCTGGAAGACAGAAGCAAAGCAGTTCCTCTTGAGGAGGCCAATCTTCTTGACTAAGCTCTGCCAATCTTCTGGCAGCTTCTCCAAGTCAACAAGAAGGGAGACGTTGTAGCCACTCTCAGGCGAGTCTAGCAAATACTCTCCATACTCTGATTTGATGAGGGAGTCGGCACCATGCTGTTGCAGCTCTTTGTAGAATTTGAGGTTAATAGAAATCTGGCAAACACAACAAATATCAGCAGAGGAATTAACTTAAGAAAGTCATAGCTAATTCAGATAGATATATAGCAATTATTGTCATAACTATGTAAGAGAAATGACTCACTCTAATCTTAGTTTTGTCACCATCAGGATTAGTCAGATGGAAGAGGACACCATCAAAATCAGCAATTGTAACATCAATGGACTCTGCTTTGTTTCTGGAATATTAATACAATCACAATTGTTCATATATTAGGTCTTCAGATCAATATCATTGATTAAATCTATTCCTAGGATTTGAAGGTTAATAAATTCATTCAAAACAAGACACAGAAATATTTACAAAATAACTTACCCATTAAGAGCATTCCTAATCTTGACTGTGATTGTATCCTCTAGAATCCTATTGTGAATTTCAAGAAGAATCATTTTGTCTTTGGAGTAAGCTACTTCATAAATTTAAAACAAATAGCAACAACTGCAAAGTAAAAGGAAGTGACTAACATTGATAAAATATAATAATCAATTTAATCCTTTACCAGCAATTAGCTTAAACTGGTTACATTTTCATATTCACATGTAGACTGTGTCACTGTAGAGAACAGCATGTAATTTACCAAACAAACCCCAATAGTAGACTTCTTGAGATTATTGTCTTTCAAATGAATGAAAAATAAACAGAGTTATATAAAAAAATAGAAATGTCTAAAAAGTTAAACTAGACTTTTCAAGGCATTTAAGAAATTATGAGTTAACTGTAACTTAGAAGCTATTCCTTGGAAGCAAAATATGTTAGAATTAGGTTAAATAACAGTGGGTTAACAACGTTAAGACATAGAGTTTATTTAAAGAGTAAATATGTTATACAATTAGAAGTCTATGGAGAGATGAGTGGTACTCATCTCTCACTGAGTAATGTTCAAGACAGACTGACGTTAAGAACCAACAAGACAGGGTATTTAACCCTCGACGGAAGTGTGATCGACTTTAGACCTTATGTCCGTTTCTCATTAAAAGTAATACATAGTTATTGAAACAATAGGTAATTTAATATAGCTGAGCTAGTCTAACAGGAAGTTAACATTAAATATATAACGAGTGTGTAATACATTTAACTAAAATTTCAACACTCCTCCTCACACGACATTTTATATTTTTCATACCTATTAATTTAACAAATTTGGTAAATCTATCAATAGGCAACGATTTAGAGAATATGTCAGACGATCCAAAAAAAGAAAACAATGAACAACAATTTACATAGGAAATGAATTATTCTAAATTTAAAGACATAAATCTCATTTTAATCAATCCTAAAATTCAACACATTAAAACTCAAATTGAAAAATTCTGAAATTCAAATTGAACAATCATAACTGCAAGAATTTTAAACATTTATTAATGGTTTAATTCTATTTCAAATAATTCCTTTCTTCCCCTCTTTTTATTTCTGAATGTCGATATAAAATAGAGTCTTCAGAAATCCAAAAAGAAAATATACTATGTATATAAAATATTTCAAACTTACATGTAACATAAAAAATCAAACCTATAACTGCAAGAATTTTAAACATTTATTAATGGTTTAATTCTATTTCAAATAATTCCTTTCTTCCCCTCTTTTTATTTCTGAATGTCGATATAAAATAGAGTCTTCAGAAATCCAAAAAGAAAATATACTATGTATATAAAATATTTCAAACTTACATGTAACATAAAAAATCAAACCTATAACTGCAATAATTTTGAACATTTATTAATGGTTTAATTCTATTTCAAATAATTCCTTACTTCCCCTCTTTTTATTTCTGAATGTCGATATAAATTAGAGTCTTCAGAAATCCAAAAAGAAAATATACTATGTATATAAAATATTTCAAACTTACATATAACATAAAAATAGTATGAATACACATCAAAACTGAACTTAACATATTGTGACATTCTTGCTTATTTTATTTCAATTTAATTTGTAAAAATTAACATTGCTTAATAATCATGCAATTAAAATTAACATCCTTCCGTTAAAAAATAGAATTTCTATTTTTTAATTATTTTATTGAATAAAATTTACTATTAAATTCTTTCTTCAGAAAAATTGAAAGATCGTTTAATATTTTACTGCAAATTAGTTATAAATATAACCATTTCATTTATGTATATTAATTTAAAAATATTTCATTCCTGCAAATTCCTAATTTATTTTGACTTTAAAATTTTCTAATCATCAAAATCTAATTAGTATTTCAAAATGAAAAAATATTTATTTCTAAATATTCACTTCTAAATATTCACAAATATTCACAGTATGAATATCAATTCATCTGTATTCAATTCATATGTTCACCTAATAGACCGCGTACTTCTATTAAGTAAACATGCTGAGTCATCAATTAAAATAATAATTAAATGCTGTGTCGGTAGTTTTTGTTACGATTCAAAGATTAATCTGCTGATCATTAAAAGCAATAAAAATTCTATCTAACTACTATCCAAAAGCCTAATTTCAATTAATTTGAGAATTCACTTCACAAATGCTGAAGCAAGTTGTACACCGGTGCAAGAACCGTAGAGGCGAAAGTTAACTAAACCTACCACTAGACTAACATCAGGTTATTTATTTACTGTGAATAGAAATACAATATGGCGTAAGTTAAATGTCAGTTAAACTAAGTCATTATAGCAACTTAACACTACCACTTTCTTGTGTAGCTATTTACAAACAAACAAGTCTTTACTTATTTTACTTCTTGTAGTTGTAGTTCCCATAGCCACCACAAGTATGTGGAGTTGCTCCAGCTTTGCTGGGACGTTTGTCCGGTTTGTTGTCCATAGCCACTCCAAGTACCGGCAGCTTGTCCAGTGGTTGCGGCATTCCAACCGCCCGGTGCCTGTTGTCCCCAGTTGCCGTAAGAGATTTGGGTTAGCGGTGTCTGTTGCTGCTGTGCATAGTAATTCTGCTGCTGTCCATAGTACCCCCCACTGTTTCAAGTGCCGTATCCTCCTCCTTGCTGGGTGTATCCAGATTGGGGTAGCTCTGGGATGAGTAGTTGTTAGTTTGAGAAGAATACTCAACTTTTCAGCTTCACTCCGGAGTGTGTCAGCTACGGTAATCCAGTTAGGGATGTCTGTCTGAGCTTCAAGTGCAGTGACAAGCACTTCAAACGGCCCTGGCAGTGATGACAGAAGACAAATCACTTTATCCTCTTCACTGATCACTTGATTTAACAAGGCAAGCTCTTGAAAAACTTCAGTTAGTTCCTTCAAATGAAAGTCGAGTAGATCAGGAGACTTCAATTTTAGATTGTAGAGCTTTTTCTTCAAACGAAATTTGTTAGCCCACGTGTTTTTCTGAAATGTTTCTTGAAACAACCAAACCAGTTAAACTTGATTTACTGTTTAACTGAATTGATGTTTTAACATTATTCTAATTCATAAGAATAACTGAATATAATTATTAATATTCAATTGAAACAAAAAACAGAATTCTTAGTTCGCAAGAGCCTTTTGTTGAAAGTATTTACTATCATTCAATACTTTAACAAACATAAACAACCAAAGCAGTTAAATTGATTTACTGTTTAACTGAATTGATGTTTTAACATTATTCTAATTCATAAGAATAAGTGCACTGAATATAAGTATTTACTATCATTCAATACTTTAACAAACATAAACAACCAAAGCAGTTAAATTGATTTACTGTTTAACTGAATTGATGTTTTAACATTATTCTAATTCATAAGAATAAGTGCACTGAATATAAGTATTTACTATCATTCAATACTTTAACAAACATAAACAACCAAAGCAGTTAAATTGATTTACTGTTTAACTGAATTGATGTTTTAACATTATTCTAATTCATAAGAATAAGTGCACTGAATATAAGTATTTACTATCATTCAATACTTTAACAAACATAAACAACCAAAGCAGTTAACTTGATTTACTGTTTAACTGAATTGATGTTTTAACATTATTCTAATTCATAAGAATAACTCCACTGAATATAAGTATTTACTATCATTCAATACTTTAACAAACATAAACAACCAAAGCAGTTAACTTGATTTACTGTTTAACTGAATTTGATGTTTTAAAATTATTCTAATTCATAAGAATAACTTCACTGAATATAATTATTAATATTTAATTGGAACAGTAACACAGCCTTAGTTCGCAAGAACCTTTTGTTGAAAGACTGTTTACCAAAGGATAAGGTCACAGATTTAAAGGTAATTTGTGACCTCTCTTGACACCTCTTCCGCAAAAATACTAAATCATTATATTATAACACAAGTGCATTTTTCGCTAGAGCAATCATTATAATTGACCTCATTAGCGCGTGAGCACGATTTGCTTACGCAAGCGTTTTAAGTGATATGTTTCATATAGGTTAACACTTTTTTCACAGCACTTCGTTTTTATTACTATTATAAACTTCTAATTTGTTTAAACATAATTTGATTTATAAACTCTTATCGTTCACTGGGCCCATAACCTGTTAGAATTAGGTTAAATAACAGTGGGTTAACAACGTTAAGACATAGAGTTTATTTAAAGAGTAAATATGTTATACAATTAGAAGTCTATGGAGAGATGAGTGGTACTCATCTCTCACTGAGTAATGTTCAAGACAGACTGACGTTAAGAACCAACAAGACAGGGTATTTAACCCTCGACGGAAGTGTGATCGACTTTAGACCTTATGTCCGTTTCTCATTAAAAGTAATACATAGTTATTGAAACAATAGGTAATTTAATATAGCTGAGCTAGTCTAACAGGAAGTTAACATTAAATATATAACGAGTGTGTAATACATTTAACTAAAATTTCAACAAAATATGTTTCCTTAAGTCTAAGATTATTTAACTCATTACAACTTATAATTCACTGACTGCAGAAACTGATAAAGTGTTCACACAGAAATTCTCAGACTTGGCACTTGTTCTCTGTAAAATATATGTGAATTTAGAAAACAACTCAGGGTTTTTTTCAGACAGCAATATATCTATTAATTTTATGTGTTCACAGAGAATTCCTATATCCTATATATATCTATTTCACACAATATATTAGCATACCAATTTTCAAAGTGTATATGTCATGCGCATTAAACTGATCTGCAATAGGGACAGATTTTGCTGCGCAATATTTTGATCCAAGTGTTTGCAAAGCCTTCAACTGATAGCGCACCCAGAATTTTCTTAGTTTATACATCAAAATGGTATATTTAATAGGGAAACTATAAGCCGATTGTAGCACGTTCAATTCATATAAATTATTATAGTGTACATATCTAATTGTTACATTCATTGGGTAAT
Source organism: Caprella mutica (assembly GCA_947561585.1). NCBI lineage: Eukaryota > Metazoa > Arthropoda > Malacostraca > Amphipoda > Caprellidae > Caprella > Caprella mutica. The sequence goes on from CANNZV010000266.1 coordinate 267,915, forward strand.
CATCAATCCCTACCTATGAAATGTAAAAAATTTTTTGTTTATAAAGACAATTTGTTTCCAATAAAAACAAGGCAATAAAATTCATAAACTAAAAAATTCCCTATCATTCAAAAACGCAGAAATATACAGATGGCTGTGCTATTGATCATGAGCGGACACTTGGCCAAAAGTAGATTCGGCGTCAATTTGGCTGAACGGACAGACAATTTCTAATTTGATAATATTAATTTCAGTGGAATTAGAAATCATTTAATAAGAAAAAATAAATTATATTTTAATATGTACATAATGTGTATCCATATTACAAAGTGCAAGCATACATTGCTCAAGAATTTCAATTCTTTCATAATCATGGATTTTATCATAAACTAGTGTAATTTCCCGTTAAAAATAACAAGTCTTCAATTGATAGTTATTACCCATTGTTAGGTTATTATTAACGAATTAAAATAAAATTCATTTTCCTGCATAAACTAATACCTTTTTCATAGATAAAAACATTTTAAAATTGAATAAAAACAGGGGAATTTAAATATCAAGTCGATATATTCCCGTGCGTATCATAGTTACATTCTTCATGTTTAATAACCGTTGTGTAAAAGCGGACACCAAATAAATAAACAAACTAAGGAAAATATTAGTATAGATATAAGGGGTGGAAAAAAGCTTCTCTTCATACTTTTGAACTTGTTATCATTGGTCATTATATGAAGAAATAAAGTGAAATTTGAATTATCGAATATATACTTGTATACAAAATTTATTTCTAAAGTCCCGTCAAGACACTCCGACAAATGCCCAGATTTCTCTGAAATCTGGTGTTCGCGAACAAATTTGCCCGCGCTATGGCAGGCAAATTTGTCCCTGATCACAAGAATCGAAACTGCCAGTGACTTTCAACATGTTGGACACATTTTTCTCCGAACAAGGGTTCGCGACTGTTATTTGAATGAAGATTGCTGTTGAAGATTGTTGTTGCTGCCATGCCTGATATTAGAGGTTTGCCACTAGTGCCACGACTTTGCTGATAATTACTGGAATCAAAGCTACTTTTTGTAAAAATCACTTTTTTGTGATATTTAGAAATTCTCAGTATTGTATTTGAGCTAGGCACTATTGTAATATCAATAATCCTAAAAATGTAATCATAAAGTGAATTTGAAAATTGTTTTCAAATAATGGAAAATGTACCACCAGTGGTACATGTGGCTGTTAACGTGTTAAATAGAGTCAATTTTTAATATTTTACAGTTTTACTGAATATGGTTGATATTCCCTAGTTATAATATTCTTTCATGTGATATTAATAGATAACATAAAAGAATAAAATAAATGTTAATCGTCTTACATACCTAATTCATGTTAATTTATTAATAATTTAATATGTTTTGTTCTATTTTAGTTATTTACCCTAGTTAGGTAACTAAAATGCATTTAAAATAATAACCAGTCCTAGGTTATTCATAACTACCTATTAGGCACCTAGTTATAGCTTCTATGTAAGCTCTCTAGGAAGTAAATATTATATAAAATCTTATCTTATATAGGTACTACTTGATCTACCTATATATTAATTTGTTAACTGCTGTATAATACCTACCTAATTAGCTTCTTTCAAACTTCTTCTGATTTATTTACAATAATTTAAGATATGTTAAAAAGCAGTTTCATCTTATATATCTCAGTACCTATTCTGTTAATTATTGAATTTAAAATAGGTAGTATTTTTTATAAAGTAAAGAACAATAGGTACTAAAAATGATTTTCATTAAAACTATAATCCGGAATAGCGAACACCGGAACACAGACATTTCAATTTTCTGAACATATTGCTCTCGTCTGGAGGCGAACACAGGCAGAAATGAGATTGCCCGTGTTCGCACGAGCAAAAGTATTTCTGGACGGGGCTTAAGACACTTTTATTCTTGTGTATTTTTCCATTTTTGCATATTTTTCTTGGAAATTTGATAAATTGAAGTGATCATATATGGCATACCGCCCAGTATGCCAATAGGACAAGTGATCAAAACTGAACTAATTATAATTATAAGGGATAACTATTGTAAACTTTCTGTCTGAAGTCAGTGAAGTTCCAACTTATCAGTTAGATGTATCAGGGGGCGTGCCGCCTCCTGAACCCTTCTGCCAGGTCATTAAACAATCAAAGTGTGCAGTACAACAAACTAGCGGATAGGGTCATGCTGGTAAATTGCGGCACACTGACTAACTGCGGCCTCTTAAAAACACACATTAAAAACTCAAATTAATTAATTATAGCATGCACTGCACTTCTTTTGATAGCTATGCAACATTTTAATGTAATTTCGGTTCAGAATGTTTTAGAGACTCTCTTGAGAGGGACGCAATTAAAAATTACCGGTCAATTTTGTTGAAATCATTGATAGAATGTACAGTGGTGCACCGTATTATAGTGCGCCGCTCAGCTTTTAGGTACTGTTGCTTTAAAACATGGTATGTCTCTTCTCCCTCAGAGATTTTAATTTGAGAGACAGTTTCAGTTACTCTCAGTCTCAGGAGTCAACTGCAGATTCAGAATCTCCCGCAGCTAAATTAATGGTAAAATAGGAATTAATTCATGATCTCCTGCAGAGATCTCAAATTTCTGAAATGCAATCAAAAACTCCCGCAGAGATTCTTGGAAAAATGTTTCATATTCTGCAGTCTGCCGTTTGGCCTAGTTTCAGAGAATGTTCATTGTGTCGCCAATATATCTTTTTTTTTCAAAAATAAGTCAACAAAATTAGTAATGCAGTCGCCAGTTGTCAAAATTTAATTCCAATTTTGAAGTTCGACAGTCGTATATACGGACAATACATATATTATTATACCTACCTAATTATCAAAAGTAATCACCTTAATATATAATAGTTGAGAGCATATCAGCCAATCAGGGAGAGGCATACAACTGATACCAGCTAATCACTGAGAGCCTGAGGGAGGCATCCTTTCTTTCATTAGTTTCATAGTTATTCATTTGTTTTTTTCTGATAATTAGTCAGAGAGCATCAAAATAAATGACAAGTAGTGACAACATCATTCATAACAAAAGATTGCAATCTTTCACAGAAAACAGAAAACTGATATACATTATAGTGATTATAATTTATACATTGCAGCGCGCGCCATATCAAAACAAAATGGCAGCTTTGTTTACATTTCAAGAAAGATGCGCGGTTCCGCCATTTATGATTCTGAGTCACCAATTTCAATTTTAAATCTAATTAAAGATTTATATATGGGAAAGATACTTATTTTCTCAATTTTAAGTCTAAAATTAATTGGCGACTTGGTACATACTACATACTTTTAAACTATTCCATTTAGTGGTGTGTGCAGGCAGAGCAGCCAGACTGCAGGAACTGGTGAAGTGTTCTCCAAGAAATCCCCTAATTTGCCTTCTATTCACAATAAAATTAGTGTAAATATAGGAGGAAATTAAGAATTGTTCACACAGAAAATGTTAAAAATATCCCATATTCGGCAGACTGGGTGTGCAGCGAGATATTTGGGATTTTCTCTCCCAGGACCCACTCTGGGAAATACCTTAGGCTAACAGATGAATTTTAGAGGCTAAATGCTGCTGATTATACAATTCCCATTAATTATTACTGTATTTTCAGTCTGCAGAATGTGTCTCCCCTCCCGGCTCCCGCAGAGATTTTAATTATAGAGACAGTTACTCTCAGACCAGTCTGTATTTGGTGCACAAAATTCCACTGACTTTTTGAAAAAGCTGAAAAAATCCGCCACCAAGTAATAAAGCATGTCCAAACTCGCCATTTTAATGGCGAGTTTGTGACAGTTATTTTGATCCCTTCAATTGCAAATGGCGAGTTTTATCTATTTTTCTCCTATGCTACAATGTTATTTTGGAGAGAATTAATGAAAATTTGATCATTTTGGAGAGAATTTGTTGAAATTTGGAGAGAGCTGGAGAGACAAATGGCGAGTTTATGAGACATACTATTTTACTTGGATCCACCATAAAATTCCAGTCTGCAGAATATGGAAAAAATTTCCAAGACTCTCTGCGGGAGTTTTTAGTTGAATTTTGGAAATTGGAGATCTCTGCGGGAGATCTTGAATTAATTCCCATGTTGCCATTAAATTAGCTGCGGGAGATTTTGAATTAATTCCTATGTTACCATTAATTTAGCTGCGGGAGATTCTGAATCTGCTACTGAGAGTCAGAGAGTAACTGTCTCTTAAATTAAAATCTCTGTGGGAGAAGAGACTCATTCTGCAGACTGGCCATAGATTTCCAGTAATTTGGCTGATCCACCAACACTTTACGGTGTTTACCCATTTTTCCACCGAAAATTAATGGTAACATAGGAATAAATAGCTAAAAATCCAACGACTTTGCCAGAATATTATATTCAAAGGGAAAAAATTCCACCGACATGTCGGTGGAATTTACCACAAAATACAGACTGGCTCTCTGACTCTCAGTAGTCAGTACTCAGTAGCAGATTTAGAATCTCCCGCAGCCCAAGTAAAATAGTATGTCTCATAAACTCGCCATTTGTCTCTCCAGCTCTCTCCAAAATTCAACAAATTCTCTCCAAAATGATCAAATTTTCATAAATTCTCTCCAAAATAACATTGTAGCATAGGAGAAAAATAGATAAAACTCGCCATTTGCAATTGAAGGGCTCAAAATAACTGTCACAAACTCGCCATTAAAATGGCGAGTTTGGACATGCTTTATTACTTGGCCCGCAGCTAAATTAATGGTAACATAGGAATTAATTCAAAATCTCCTGCAGGCAGCAGCTAAAATTAAAGGCAACATAGGAATTAATTTAAGATCTCCAATTTCTAAAATTCAATCAAAAACTCCCGCACAGAGTCTTGGAAAAATGTTCCATATTCTGCAGACTGGCCAAGTAAAATAGTATGTCTCATAAACTCGCCATTTGTCTCTCCAGCTCTCTCCAAAATTCAACAAATTCTCTACAAAATGATAGAAATTATCATTAATCCTCTCCAAAATAACATTGTAGCATGGGATAAAAATAGATGAAACTCACCATTTGCAATTGAAGGGCTCAGAATAACTGTCACAAACTCGCCATTAAAATGGCGAGTTTGGACATGCTTTATTACTTGGCAGACTGGTTGTATTTTAATGTTTGCTAAACTCCATCAGAGTAATTAACCCATCAGAAAAGACTATTTTTTCCAGAGTGGTTTCTCTCAGACCAGTCTGTATTTGGTGCACAAAATTCCACTGACTTTTTGAAAAAGCTAAAAAATCCACCATAAATTTCCAGTAATTTGGCTGATACACCAACATTTTACCCATTTTTCCACCAAAAATTAATGGAAACATAGGAATAAATAGCTTAAAATCCACCAACTTTGCCAGAATATTATTTTCAATGTTAAAAAATTACACCGAAAAGTCGGTGGAATTAACCATGAATTTCATGAAATACTTAATACAGTCTGGCTCTCAGAAAGTCAGACTCCTAATAGTTTTGAATTAATTCCTAGAATCCTATTAGGTACATTTACATTAATTTAGCTACGAACAATTCTGAATTAATTATTATATTTACATTAACTTTGCTACGAGCAGAATAAGAGATCTCTACGAATACTTTACCAGTTTCTGCAGACTGGGAAAAATCCACCAACTTTGCTAGAATATTATTTTAAAGGGAGAAAATTATAATAGACATAAAATACTGTCTGGCATCTGCTACCTACTGAGTAAAGAAACTTACAGTTAACTTGAGTTAAGTTGTTCACTACCTAGAATTAGTCTTTACTCTTTAGATGATAGATAAACATTATTAAACAGTAGGAGGTGAAACCGTGAAAGTCTACTGTCTATAAAAAGATAACTAAGTAAAGTTAGGCTAGGCACCTTTAAGTTTTAACTAGTTAACTAGGTAGCTAACACTTGATAAGTAAGTATCATAACTATCTGTAATTATTAGCAAAGTCGAATAAATTTTAAACATTATCAGAGGAAATCCCATAAAGTCACCGCCGCTCCCATGGTTGCAATTATCGCAGCAGATAAAATACGGTACATACATATGTACCGCACCGATAACGTGATGTGAATCACTGAATGTTCCAATAATATTACTGAATGTAAACACTTATCTATTCTCGAATTTTACAGTGGAAATCTGTCTTTCATACGAAAATATTAATGGTAGGTTAATAAAAAACTTTTGGTTTATATTTTGTATGGCGTATGAATTAGTTAGGTTTTTCCTTTCTATGTTAATTATAGTCTCATGTAAATTTAACTATTTACCTTATATAGGCGAAATGATGAAAGTAAAAGTGGCACAACGAAATTCAGTTTTTTTAAGATCCAACAATTAATAAGATATAATACCTATATAATTCCGAAACTAATTACAATTTTTTTCATATATGCATCTAATATATTATTAAAATGGTTTATCTATGTCTATGAGTATTTAATGAAGGGAAATGATAATAAAACGGAAAGCAGTTCGGAAAGCATTGCCAAATTATTTCACGATTTTAAATATATAATAATATACATACATATATATTTTAAAGGTCAAGCTATAATAGTCCTAATTATTTAAAATTAAAACAGGAATTGCACTTAGAAAGTTATTATTTACATATAACATATAGGTACAAGTCCATATAATAAGTTATAACACATAAATATAGAAATGTATGCATGAGTGATTGAACTATATTTGTCCTATAAATTAAGATATATTATAGAAATACAATGACGGCATAGTTCATTATATTACAAGCGGAACAAGGGCATATTGTATGTAAAATTGTATTCGACCTATATCGATTTTCCCGATTTGGCCACAAGCTTAGACCATACTACAAAGGTTGGCATAGAGAGGATAGTAGAACCATTGGTAGAACTATGCATAGCGCTAAATGACGTGAAAAATGCATTTGTCCATTGGATAATTATTTTGATAGTTTCCTACTAGTATAGCATAATTGTTCTTATACCTAATTGTAGGATTTTTCTTTTTGGAATACAATGTTCAACTATAATCAATGATCATTTAACATTGAAACACATTTTGATGTTAGAAGGTAAGTGCGAGACCATAAATATATTTCACATTGACCTACATAAAAGAGACGCTAATTATTGAGGGCTATAACTATAGCTAGGTCAATTGTTCTCAAACTTTTTTTATTTTGAGACCAATTCATTAATCTACAGCTGCCGGGTTGGACCAATGTTGTAGTGACATTTGGTTCTTTATAACTGGCACGAACAACCATGGGTTCTAATGTTTGGCCAAAATGATGCACTCGTTGTTCCGACATTTCAATTGAACTTGGGCTTGTAGTATGGAAATATTTTTATTTGATATTTCTTCAAGTGGGGTCATGTTTACCAATTAACTGCTTCAACTAGTTTTCTAAGGTAAAAAATTACGAACAGAATGTGGAAAAAGGATCGCAATACTTATCTAAATAAATATTGACGGGTAGACCGCAGGCCATGTATGTTTAATTAACCCTGTGTCCTATCTGTGACGTCAAAACGAAAATAAATAGAGGGAAATTTCGGAGTAGCAGAAAAGCTACTCTGTGAAAACATTCATTTGGAACAGTTTGGGGACCATGGAATGGACGCCACCCTCTTCTCTTCCATTCACCACAGACAGTTTCAGGATAAGGGTGAGTTACAGTTATTGGACGATTGCACATTTGCGATCATATAAAAATAAAGTATAGGATAATTTAAGTAATGAGTTATATAATAATCGCTAAATACTTTTTATTATATACGAAAAGTGGAACCGTCCGATAATTCGGTACTTATATACCGAAGACGTCAACTTTTATTATTTTTGGAATTTTATATAAGTAATCAAAACCTAATCGTTATTTTTCATGCAGGTGATGATTGGCGATTGTAATTAAACTGTTTTCTTGTCGTTTATGATTTTATTCTAAGAAAATAAATAAATAATATAATTGTTACATAATTTCATGAATATCTTAGCATAAAATATATTATGCAGAGCTGGGTTTACTAATAATTTACAGATTAAAGACACATAATTTTATATTAAGGTTTTTTTGTATATTCGAATCTCGATTTAATACATAAAAAAACTAAATGCAGATATAAAAATTGTTCACATTTACAAAACCCTTGAATATTAAATTACTTAATTAGTTTTATCCACAATTAAATCAATAATAATCAAGAACCACATTGCAATTTTGAATAGAAATTCCATTAAGAATAACTAGAATGTTGGGATGTATAAAACACAGAATTGATAACCATTTTAATTAATTCATAAAACGATGCAAAGTTCATATAACTATGCACAATCGTACGTATTAACTTGAGGCAATCGGAGTAGAAATAGGTAACAAATCTTGTTGTAAACTCTTATATCTTTTATTAAGATTTGCCTGGCCTTCGTTCTGTGAATCCTGCTTTCTTTTATCATTTCGTCTAGCTTGTTCTTGGTTACTTCTATTCTGAGTAAATTTATTCTCTAAATTTTGTCTCTTGTAAAACCTGCTGAAATTAGTAGGTGGTACAACGCTAGAGACTCTAGATAAATCACAGCACATAACTCTGGCTTCTTCTTGTCCATCTGTGGGCCCAGTTCCAGGAATGCGAGTGTAGGCCCGGATGGGGTTTGAGGGAACGTACGGCATCACCATTTTGAAATATTTAACTTCTTACTGTAGGCAACAAACCAAAAAAATAAATAAAAATTTATGAGTTAATAAATACACTAAAATGTAGTGCTTCAACTCTTGTTGCAAAATTCTTGACGGAAAAGAACCATACAAGAATGAGGAAAATCTTGACTTGGATGAGAGGATATTCTTCTCCTCGAGGAATGATTACGCAACTTTGGAAGGTAAGAAGTGGCACAAAAATGAAGGAATTATTTTCTTGTGAGAAGCTCCATCAATTCTGAAAAAGAATAGACGATATTAGGTATTTTCATGTTTATCATAATGAATTAAAACGTCAGCGCTATAGCTATAATTAACAAAATGAAAGCAATGCAAGAAATGGATGACGTAATAATTATAATCAGTCAATAATGAAATATCATTTATAAATGACATGTATTAACTACAAACAAGAGGATGTTACACCATTTCTCATGTTACCACATTATTATTAATCAAGGAAATGTCCTTTATCACATAGCTGGTTTAATTAACTATATTAAAAATGCATCATTTCCGTACGGGTTCTCACCTCGGTGCTAAGTCCACTACACTGACACACAAACTCACAGCACCAAGGCTAGGCAACTTCTGATTGACATACACCAGCAAGTCTCTTTTATATACGTTCATACAAACGTTCTGTAAGTTTGATTGATTTCATCACTCTCTCATATCACTAATATGATAATATCCTTACGCTATATAGTGAAACTATAATTGCTTATCAATACTAATCACGAAATCTTTAATATCCAATTAATTACCTTGTTTTTGTTCTGATTCTCTCTAGAAAATGAGCAACTACGCACATTGTGTGTATACTTCGAATTACAGTCACAGGTAAAACCTGCACACAGACATTGATCACGATAATGTCAAAGTATGGTACGTACATACACATGATTTAAAAGTCCAATTTAGTAGCTATAACTAAATTCCAACTTCCTAAGTTGGTGAGTCAAAACGTTTTCGGATAAGGAAAAGGGTTAGGAAACAGGAATGTTGCTCAAAAGACCCTAAAACGATGAAGAACGTTCTTACTTACGGGCATCATATTAGAGGGTAAGTTCTGAGTTATCGGCCGTTCCGCATTTTCGATCACATTAGAAAACATTATTATCATTTAACTCGTTATTACATTAAATAATAATTATAATATTCCTTAAATGATATGATCGAAAATGTGGAACTATCCGATAACTTGGAACTTACCCTATTTCAATAATATTGAAAAATATATTTCAACTTAATTTGGAACTATATTAACATAAACTACCTGCATTTATTGTTGATTTAAGTAACGTGTAGATATATCTTTTTAGATTTTCTGATATTGTGTTTATTACATCAGGTTCTATACAATCTCTTAACATGATTTAATCTATAATATTAATCTCTCTAACCTGATAAAGTCATTGGAGTTCATTATAATTCAAACATGATGCAATAATAGCACACATTTCGACCAGACCCTACAGCTAAAAATACACTGCGCACATTTTCACACGCACCATATTGCACGTACACAAAATGTGCACACATCATTGCACGCACACAAAATTTATACACAATATTGCACGCACACAAAATATGCACACTAGTTTTCTTGTGCAGTGTAATCAATGTTTACCTCCTTTAGTTTAAACATAAGAAGAAAATTAAGAACAGTCATATCATACGAAATAGTATGAATCAGAGAATAAACCGCTGCAGCTTATTCGATTTAATTCAGATGTTTCATATTTTTATAATAGTCTATAATTATTTTACCAATTATTTCAACTAGTTTCATTATACTCATTAACTAACAGTTGTTGAAGTTTATTTTAACAAGTGTGTGTACCATGACAGATGTTTCCTTGTGTGTGTACGTACAATATACGTTTGTACTTTGTATCAAGTGTGACAAACAATTACTTTCCATGTTAACAATGAATTTACGTGAAAACTAACTACATGATTCCTCTGATGATAGCATAGGATATCAAATGAGATTTGAACTATAGTTTTCTCATTTTTATCCGCACCAAACTGGTTTCCGTAGTTTAATAAATGAATAAATATAACCACTAGAAAAGGTTAATCTTTATTTTTACAGAACATACAAAGCTTTAGACGGAAAACTTTTCCCATATTGCATAGCTAATGTTTCATTGTGTTTGTCATCAATATTTATATTTCACAATTACTTTAGTTGTTCTATTTTAACTAGTGTACTTATTCATTCTAAGTATGAATTGTGCATCATAAATTATATTACTATTAATAAGATAAATGCAATTCTTTTATATATAGCGAATATTATTTATTTCTCTCACAATTAAAAAATGTTTGTAGAATTCTCACACAATTTCCTTCATATTAGTATAAATACACTACAAGTAGATATAGGATAGGTATATACAAGATATAAAGGTAGCCTGCTTCTCGTCTGGATCATTAACCTAAAAAATGGATAACCTTCAAATTACGCAACACAAAATATCTTTAATTTAAATTTCCTACGCCCCTGTAAGTATAATAAAAGTACATGCATAGTATAGCTTTTTAGGAATATACTATATATATTACTAATATTAGCTATTTGAGTAAAGGAAAATAAAGAAATGGAATTTCCATGCTAGGTACGTATCGTATTTTCACCCAAACCACCGAGAGAAATTCGGTGAAAAAATAGCCATGGATCTATAGCTATACAGAGAACTATAAGCTGAAGAAGAATCGAAAGTGTTGGGAAAGTTTTATTAGTAAAATATATAACAATCAGTTTGATAGTTATATAGTAATTAACTGAAGTTATTCAACTACTCAGCTAGAGGTTAAATCTCATATGTTTACTGACTATAGCAACTTTTTCTTTTTGTGTGTGATGTCATTTCTGGAACGTTCTACCTAGGGAAAATTCTATTGAAGTTCAGTTAGGTAAAATTTCGTAGAGGTTTTTTATTATCTAATTTATTAGTGGGGTATTTAATATATCAATATGGGTATTGTATAACTCAATATAAGTATTGAATATCTAAATCTAGCTATTTTATATCTCATTTAAGGATAATTTACCTAATTTCATATATCAATATTTGTACTTTATATCAAAATATATGTATTTTTTTATCTCAACATAGGTAGGATAAATTATCTCAATATAGGTAGGTAATGGGTAAATTTTATATCTCAATAACTACCTAATAAGGTAGGTGTTAATTCTCTGATCCAGTTTATTTGTTACTCTCAATCGGAAGATCAGTAGGTATCTAGACTGTACGTTACTCCGGTTTGTCCTCTAGCGGTCAAACAAAACGCACTGGACTTACTGTTACCTACCGTGCGTTAACATTTAAGAATATATATTATATATTGGGTACCAATAGATATAGCAGGTTAAACAATAATTAATATATATTTTTCTCCTATACGATCGAAAATTGTGGAACCGTCTGAACTTGAAACGTAACCTATAACTGGATTATTTAACAATAATTTTAAGGAAAATAAACGTTAGCTTTAATGAATAAAGTAGTATAGTTAATTATTGAATATATTAAAGTGTATTAGATTGATAATGTGTATGTAGCTGGCATACGGAGTGCGAACGTTGAACCAGTATATACCGGATAAATCTGGTAACCTATAACAACTAACTAAAATGTTGACCATTTCCCGGGTCCAATGCATTGTTTACATCCACATTTGACATATCTCTACGTCCTTTCTTTACTTAGCTATGCTTATTCCCCTTTCTTTATACTTTTCCTCTCTTTATACAATTAGCTATTCTTAATCCTCTTGCTTTATACTTTCTTCAACTCTTTATTTTGTTCTCTGTAAAAAGTGTAAATGTTTCAAAGAAACTATTCAATTTTGAATTCAATATAATTTAAACTATGGGAGACTAAATATTTCATACAAATGTACTTCAAAACAACTATTATAGAAAAAACAAGTGAATCCCTACAGCGGACGATCTTTGAACGGACACCCCTACAAAGGTCTTAAATTGTCCGTTCTAACGGACTGCAGCTCACTACTATGAGCTCTTTACGTTATGGTTTGGCAAATAGTTTATTCGTCTTCCAACTATCCAGTCAAACATTGATTATATTAAAAGGCATTAAATATTTACAAAACACTTAAATATGTTGTCTTTTGGAATTTCAGTATTTTGATTTTGTTTATAGCTACCCTTTTCCGTCACATTTTATTTCATTAGAAAAAATCAATAAAAATAGAAAAAAGGTGTAACTATTCTATACTATATTTAATTTTTAAATATATACTTTAGTTATTCATACCAAACAAAAAAATAGAATCAGGATATGAAATAATTTATTTTTATATTTTTTTCGGTTTAATAAACTACTATTAATTATGCTATGTGTATTATTTTGCATGTAGGACTGTAGATACATAGATATCTATGTAAGTGAAGTTACAAAATAAAACCCTTTTTTATCATATTTTATAATACTGTATTTCGTACATAAATATAAGTAAGTTATATAAATATTATAAGATTTTCACTAAAATTTTCCTTTAATAATAATCTGAGATTGTTTACCTTCAATACCGTTTCTTTGAAATGCTGGTAAAGAAAACTTACAAAGTTCAAATCACCGACTAAATTAATAATGTGACGCTGATCGGCATAGAGGACACTTTTCCGGTACATGTACTGTTACCAAAGGGATTTACCTGTATAATACATATACAACCTTTCAATTTATGAGCATTTTCACTAACGCAACTTGAAGTAAAAAAACACGTTGTTATTAGAGTGACATACGTATGCAGAGGAAAACATTTAAAAAAATCCAGGAACACACAATCAGTTTATTTCATCAAGAACAAGGAATGGTTGATGATTATATCACAAACCTCTTCTTTCTTCAATTGGTGTACTCGAAAAAAATTCTAATGATATTACATTCACTTACTATTTTGCATGAAGAGAGAATAACTGATAAGAACTATCAAAATGTCACCAGAATCAATATCCAAATATTTTCTATTTATATATTTTTTCTTTATATATTTAAATTATAAACATTAAAAAGAAAAATAGTTAAATTGTTACAATGGAAAATCCTGTGACTTTGTGTGAGTCCCGTTAAAAAATTCTTATCTTATCGCGGTCAACATGAAGCGTAAATTGCCAAAGGCTAAAGTGGTGCAACTATAACAAGTCTTTACAGATAGTACCTACGATATAGATTATAGAGCTATGGCTGACCCTTATCACCTATTTACACCACATATTGATAGTGGTGAAAGATACAATGGTGCAAGGGAGAAAGAGAGGAAAATATTCAAATAGAACAAAAAGGGTAAGTTCTTAATTTTCGGTCAGTTCCACATTTTCGGACACGTAAGAAAGAAATATAGTACAATTATTATTTAATTTTTAGTGTAATTCGTATCCATGATACCTGTGTTTAAACATAGAACATGTTGAAACTTGTTTGAACATGTTTAAACGCAGGTATCATGCATACCAATTACAATAAAAGATAAATAATTATTATTATATATTTTTTCTTACGTGTCCGAAAATGTGGAACTGAATGATAATTAAGAACTTACCCAAACTATTTTAAATTCATATGAATTGATATGCTATCATGCTATATTTTAGACTTACGTAATTCATTTCAATTGAGTTAAATCATATGTGACAGCTATTTGTGAATACTAATTGAGTGCCAGGTAGTTTTTATTTACTACCATTTGTGAACAATATTATTAGCTAAATAGTCTATGCTTAATGGACAGTGGTTCAAATTGACATAATTTGAAATCTTGAAAATATGAAATAACAGTTCGAGTCAGTCAAATAGTTGAACGTACTGTAGTTAAATGTAGTTATTATATAATACTTGACTGATAACAGTCTTCAGGATAACAACATCATAATTTTCGACTCGGCAACTACCTACGTTAAAAAAATGGTCAGCCTCGGCATAGTATTAAGATAATATTTTGTATTGCATCACTTTAGCCACACGAGACGATACATTCAGACTCAACCTTTAGAGAAATGAACCTTAGTGACCTAAATAGGTATAGTCTGGAATTTTGTCACGGTATGGTGGTAACATGTAGAGTTTATTAATTTTCTCATTAATCTTTTTAAATTAATGAATAAACCTGCATTATATGAACGGAATTAGAAGTAACCATACAAGCATGTACAGTAGACCTAATTTTGAAATTTAAAAGTGATGAAACTAATGTGCAAGTTTATATAACCGATTAGGAACTTGTGTTCCACATTTATTTATTTACAGATCCGACAACAATTTGCATAGGAACCTAAAATAAATATTTTTTCAGGAATGATAAAATGGTCAGAAATGCATTGTTATTGAGATATTGATAGCTTTATTCTTAGATAATTTTTTGGACACACACAGGGAATTTCATGAAAACCTAAATAATCAAAACTGCTTAGTCTTCTGATACTGAATTTCAAAATTTAAAATGGCCTGCTGCATAGATATACCTACACAAGTACCTACGTTCTTAGCAGATGGTTATTAATGGAATATTAAACATACCTATTGTTATGTTATTAAATTTACATGTACAATAGTTTTCTGCTATATTTTCTTAAATGGATACGACAGGTTGTTCAATTACTGAGTGACACTGACACCCACCATTGACTGTTGAAGTCTTTCCGCTCGTAGAACAACTGCTGAGCGAAATCAGAATCTGATACAGACTCGTTTTCTTAACTTTTCTACGGTTATGACTCGGTCGATTGGATACAATGAGTGACGTCGGGACGCTGCGGGACTCGTCCTAGGTCCTATCTCCAGCTCTAGAATGAGGTGCTAGAACAATCGCCACCCCTGGACATTTGCCACCCGTACTATTGCCACCCTAATAATAATTATCAGGCTTATGACAATATGATTTATAAATCATAGATATTAAGAATATCATGGACAAAACGAAATGAATCTAATATTATATACCGCAGGTTTGAGACGATCCAATAGTGTTAAATATTCATACTCTATGATATTTTTAGGATCTATGATTTTAAAAGCATATTGTCAGAACCCTAATTATTATTATCAGAATTCTTAACTTGAAAATTATTTTTCTTTAGTAGTAGTAACACGAATGCCTATGATTTGTCCTCTGTCCAATAATTCGAAATGAAGAACTTTACTGGGCGAGATAATGAATGCTTTTTTTTTTATCAATAATTGACCGGGAATCAATTGATAACGTTAATCAATATGAACGTCTTTACAGTAAAATTCGTATAACAGGTGTAATGTAATAGAATATAACTGGCCACTACAACAGATAGAAAAGTTTGAAATTTCATAATGAAATTATAGAATGAATTTAAAAATTGAAATGTGTGCATATTTTGACTGACCAATTCCCAATACTGTAGCTTGTCATATTCTAGATTATAAATGTATTTGTTTAATAATGACAGTATTGATAAAGACATAAATATTTAACTTATAAAGGAAATTATATCAATTGCATAACGGAAATTAATAAAATAAAAATCATTATGTAATTTATTATATCACCAATGGGAATAATAAATTTTCTAAAATAGTAACAGATGAATAGAAAAGATAAATTTATCTTAAAATGGAAATAGATAATCGTTTAAAAATAATGGTATCCGGAAAATGACCAGGCGGAAAACTGCCTAAGAGTAAAACTGCTTCAGTCTCTTACTGGGAATTAATGTATTTTTGACTTTTCTGAATTATATTTATTATAATTATAGTTATTATAATTATAGTTATTTAAGTATAGTTATTATAGTTATTATAATTATAGTTTTTTGTTGTTTTAAAAAATGGCGTTAGCCTTTCGTAAGGGGACATTCATTTTTACAGTAATGACTATATAGATATTGAATTACTTATTATTCAAAGGAAAATAATTTTTCAACAAAGCTACTTTATTAAACACACTGTAAACCAACACACTAAAAAATTAAAATTAGCATTTACCAAGTCACATATATTTTAAAACATATTAAGCTACGTATATAAATATCTACACAGGATAAGATTTATAATATATATCTTGAAGTGAAGGTTAAATAAATTTATATGCATGTTCAATATTCATTATATTTATATTTTTATTCTCCATGTCATTAACACCTTCATTTTTACAATTTTCATTTATGTGTAAAAAATACTATTAATTAATATGCAATCCAATTCGATCGATTGAAATTGTCTGAGAAATAGGTAGGTGATAGCGGTGTCCGGACAATTTGTCACCAGACAATTCGTCGCCTGGACAGTTCGTCGCCGGACAATTCGTCGCCGATTGAAAATAAAAGAGTTATAATTTATGATATAATTATATTTGGTGGAAGTGCATTCATTTAAAGGGAGCTAATTTTTTTTCTGCAGAATAGAAGGTTGGTATAATGTACTTTTATCTTATAATATATTGATAATTACAAATAAAACTAATACATATATATTATTATATTTTTATTATAATAATATTTTTATTGAAAAGGATCGTACTATCATTCTACTCGTCATTGAATGGTTCTCTAAGTATAATTCATCCAAATTTGTGGGTTTTTATTGATGCTTTAAATTTAAATAGAGAAGTTAATGAAGCTATTGCTAAAATAGTTAAAATTAAATTATATCTCCTTTATATCAATCGGCGACGAATTGTCCTAGCACCGGTAATAGCAGCTTAATAATCATAGATGTTGGGTTGCAATTTATTAGTATTTCACAAACATCGATCGAAGTTGTTTTTAGCTTGAAGACTTGTTAAATTCTCAAATTATAAACAAACCAAAAAGAAATAAAGAAACCCGTTATGAACTAATAATATAAAGATGTGTTGTGTAAACAAAGGAAATGTACTCTGTCCTTATAATACAATTATTTCTTTGTTTCTTCCCTCAGTATTTTCTATAAGATAGGTTTTAGATTTTTAGTTCTACGTTGTATTTGATTTATTTCTATAATATTTATATAATAGTGTATTTTACATATTTCACTAATAAATTTGTCTACATTTAACTATCATTTTTGTTTTGTATTAATGTTCCCTTAAATCCTTAACTAAATGCGAACGTCATTTTTTATAAATTAAAATGTTATTATATAGTGACTAAAGTCATTCAATTGCCAATAAGTGACTGGCAGTTTTCCGTGTACCTAAAATAATATGCCTATTTAATCACCATCTTCTAAGTTAAGAGGCCGGATAATAATTATTAAGGTGACTATTGTCCAGTTGGCATTATTGCCCGGTCACGCTAGGATGGATGGATATTTTCATCGACTCTGCCTTTCGATGGTTGCCTGACGAGACCAGAGTTACTTGACTTCACCCTGCCTTGAGAATGAGGGCCCGTAAACTAACTAACTCTCCGTCCAACTGACTGGATAACTCTCTGAGTCAGTAAGTCGATTTCATGGCCTCAACCTTCAGCTATATACAATGAGATTTCTCCTAATTTCTTCCAATATACACCTGCATGATGCCTCCTCCTCTCGTTTTTCTAAATGTATTACTTCTCAAACCACCTTTGTCGCGTCCTTAAACTTTCTTTCAACCAATGAGAACTAATTATTGCCAAAATACCTTGGTAGTAATTCTAAAAATAATTATGTCAAAGTAGAAATAACACATTCATAAGTGTTAAGATATATGATAATCTCCTAACCGAACCAGATAATTATTTCTAAGCAGTCCCTGCAATTGTAACTACAGGGGTTACATCTGCTTTTGTAAAGAGAACCCCGTAATTCTAAAATATAATTACCCTCACCAACATATGCAGTACTAAATGTTCATGAGAGAATTTACAAACCATGACTAAAAGTACGTTTTGTATGCAGCGGCTGTAGCGATCATCGCGCGGGGCTGTTTTGCAACGAGTAATTATCACTAAAGTCGCGACCGATCATCGCAGTCGCTAGCGACTATTTGTGGTGCGAATGTGTGTACTATGGATACGTTATGACATCTTAGAATATGCTGTTTTCATTAATTATTCATTTATAAACGTAACATGATGATACCGACATAACGCATGGGGGCTCAATTAGTGACAATTGTTACAACTCTATTTTCTGTTGTGCCTACTACATGGTGTCCATAACAGATATAAGGTCTAATGTTATGAAGTTACATGTCATGAAGTTACATGTTATTAAGTTACATGTCATGAAGTTACATGTTATTAAGTTACATGTCATGAAGTTACATGTCATGAAGTTACATGTCATGAAGTTACATGTCATGAAGTTACATGTCATGAAGTTACATGTTATGAAGTTACATGTCATGAAGTTACATGTTATGAAGTTACATGTCATGAAGTTACATGTTATTATGTCCAAAGATTTAAGAAGGCTGTTGACATGATGTTTGTTACATCTGTAGAAATTTAGCTTTATTAATTTGTAGGCAAACAAGAAATTATTCTTAAATACACTAAAGTACAGCAGATTGATAATTTGTATCACTGTATTGTCTTATAATTGACATACAAAGGAGAACATTGAACCGGTATATTCCGGATAAATCTGGTACATGTGACCTCTATTCTGTTTCTATTTTTTATATGTTATCATTTTCTATGAATCACGCACGGTATAGTATGATTTGTTTGACAGTAACAGGTTTTCAACAATCGCACTAACAGTGACGCCATCGCTGCATGCAAAATAGTCTACCCGCGATCATATCTGAACGATTATCGTTGATCGAACAACGATGATGATAGCAATAATCACTGCATACAAAACCTATCTCAATCAGCGCATTTTCGAACTGTCAAATATTTTCTGCTCAACACCAAAACCATTCAGCAAAAATAAAATGTATCAGATTACAATTATCATCATTTTTCAGTTAGGAAAATGTTTTATTTCAAATAACAATTTGATCTGAAAATCATAAGTATACTTACAATATTGTGCACACTAATCTGACAATAAAGAAACAGATTGTACACTCTATTGAATTTGATTAGATTTTTACAAATGAACGTTGCTCATGTGACGCTTCTCTTTTTCGTATTTTTTAAAATGTTTTCTGTAGTTCATTACCTTCGCAGAATGCGGAAAGGTTATATTATAGACGGCATTTATTTATTTATTTATTTATTTATTTATCATCTTGTTATTCGCATAACTGAAAAAGTTCAACCAAATTGCCTGAAATTTGGTGAAACGAGTGGTCAATGTCCAGAGACCTGCTGGTAGAATTTGGGGAGTGACCCGGTCAAAGGTCAAGGTCATGATCATTTATAACTCAAAAGTATTCAACCATATTGCATGAAACCTGGTGGGACGATTGGTCAATATACAGGAACCATTTTGTTAGATTTTGGGAGCGATCGAGTCAAAGGTTAAAGATCAAGGTCAAGGCCATTCATAACTCAATAACTCAAAAAGTATTGAATTAAAGTGTCTGAAATTTGATAAGACGATGGAACAATGTCCAGGAATCATCTGGTAGAATTTTGGGAGCGATCCGGTCAAAGGTCAATGTCATTTATAACTCAATAACTCAAAAGGTATTAAACCATATTGCATGAGACTTAGTGGGACGATTGGTCACTATACAGTCACCAGTGTATTAGATTTTGGTAGCAAACGGATAAGCGGCGACGAAGGTACACAGAGAAAAAAGTTTACTCATATTTAATGGGTCAACAATTTATGCTTTGAATCAATTTATTACGTGAGTTGGTTTGACTATATTCATGTTTTCATGTGTGTCAAAACAACTATGACGTGTGTGTCACCAAACATAGTTAATTCAAATCATTTTATGGATTGAATCAACTTACTATGAGAGTTGGAGTTACATTTTGGGAGTTTGAACATATGTTAAAACAACTAGGACATAGTGTGTTGAAGTAACTCACAAAGATTGTCAATTCAATGTATCTGGTGTATGAATTAACTTACTATGAGAGTTGACGCTACTTTTTTAAGTTTAGGTTCGAGTTAAATCAACTATGACATAGTGTGTTATAGTAACCCACAAAGACTGTTAATCCAGTGTATTCTGCAGTGTATGAATTAACTTACTATGAGAGTTGGCGCTACTTTTTTGTAAGTTTAGGTGTGAGTTAAAACAACTATGACATAGTGTGATAAAGTAACCCACAAAGACTGTTAATCTTATTTATCTGGTGTATAAATTAACTTACTATGAGAGTTAGTGCTACTTTTTTTTTAAGTTTAGATGTGAGTTCAATCAAATGAGTAAGTGGCAACTTATGCTTTCCTCAAAGATAATTTATTCGCATAACACTTTTCAGTTTAAATCTTGTTTCAAGTGTGTTACGTGTTGAATGTGAACGCTCCTCAATACCATTTTAGTTCAAATGCAAACAATAGCGTTATATGCATTAAATAGTATTATCGCTGCCGATCGATTATTAATTATTAATTAATTCCATTAATAAATTGATAAATGTCTGCCTAAATATTCTAAAATATTGGTGATTGATAGTTTGGTGGCTTTATATAGGTATTTATTTGAAGAGCTGATTATCAGTATATAACTTTTATAATAATAAATTTTGATTACTGCCTTCCAGTTTGTAAACTGATATCCAAACTAATTTTCCTAGATTATTATATGTTAACTTATTTAAGCATCATACCTACCTAGCTGTTTTTTTTTCAGTGTCAATACCGTCTACATGGGGTACGGTCAAGAGCCCCCCCGGTCATGAGCCCCCCCGGTCATGAGCCCCCCTAGGTCATGAGCCCCCCCAGTCACGAGCCCCCCCCCCCTCCCTGTTTTTTTAATCCTTATTTACCTAGTTATAAACAAATGAAGAATTACTTAGATAGAAATAACTGAGAGTTACTAATGTAGTTTGCTGTATCCGCTAGTTTGTTGTACTGCACACTTCATGATTGTTTAATGACCTGGCAGGGGGGTTCGGGGGGCGGCACGCCCCCCTATATATATATATTTTATGTCTATTCAGTAATGAACTACAAAAGTGTCAATAAGGATTAAATAGTATAGGTAAATAAGGATTTAAAAACAGGGGGGCTCGTGACCGGGGGGGCTCATGACCGGGGGGGCTTATGACCTAGGGGGGCTCTTGACCGGGGGGGGGGGCTCTTGACCGGGGGGGCTCATGACCAGGGGGGCTATGACCTACACCCCTTCTACATAGGCTAGGCAGTTACTGCGCTGTCCTCAGAATAGGGTAAGTTCCAAATTATCAGGCGATTTCAAATTTTCGGTCACGTATGAAATGTAGTATATAGCTACCTAATAGCTAATTAAAATAAAAGTTAATTTAATATAGTTTTTCTTACGCGACTGAAAATGTGGAGCCGTCCGATATTTCGGAACTTATCCTAGTATCTCAAGTAAAGTGGTCTGATTATAATCTATATATTTTAAAACTAGTTAGTCTACCTATAGGTAGGGTTACACAGCCAAATTCGGTTCTTTAATTTCTAATTGTGACCCTATTAAGAGAGTCTCAAAATCATTCTGAAATTAGTTTAGCTATATACTGAATTGTTGAACATCATAATTTAAGCTCAATTTATGATAGGTTCTATTCATTTCACGAGTGCCTTGAAGTCATGATGGTTATTAATGTTTCTGAGATAAGAGACCGCAGTTAGTTAAAGTGCCGCAATTTAACTACTTGACCCTAGTTTTCTATGACTGGGAGAGCTCCATCCAGGGAGGTAGTCGGAGGAGAACACCGTCCAGGGATTTAGCAGGGAGAATTCCAACCAGAGGTGAGCCTTTTGATATATTATACTTTCTTGGTATTTAATTAATGTCTACATTATGAGTGTATAATGAACAAAATTATGAGGATTAGCTAGAAAAATCCATTGCATTTATTAGAGCTAAATTTATACTGCATCTGAAGATTTATAATTAGTTTAACATTTTATATAAATAATTTACTTATATGAAAGAATTCTCAGTTAATAATTCTTTTCATTTCTTTATTAATATATGGTTTTCTATATTTTCTGAATCTACTTTCAGATCTTGATGAAGAATTGATGAAGTAGATCAACGTCATCAACTATCGGAGTCCTCTTCAATTCCTTTGAATGGTTCAGGAACAATTATGCTAGGTCAAAGTAAGTATTTGAAAATATTAGATGATTTTTAAATATGTATTTGCAATATGATTAGCTCTTACTTTTTCATATGCTTTTAGGGATTCCAGACATGAAAAGAATATCGAAGCTGTCGCTATCTCATCAGTCATCACAAAAGGAAAAAGAGTAGGTGATGTTATTGATAATGTATATGAACGATACTGTGAATTTCTATTCAATATATATTAATATACGAATCTCTTATTTCAGGAATTGGCAACCTACAGTCGTGAAAGAAAGTGACGAGAATTCAAATTGTACTTCTAAATAATAAATCTAAAACTTAAATGTTTACATTTCGTTTTCAATTCGACCTTGGTAATTCTATTAGCATATTTCATTATCAGTGCCTATGAGTAAGATGAATTGCACTAAAATATGGTTTAGAAGATAATGGCTTTATCATTAATTTATTATTCATTAAGTTATAGTACAATTGCAGCATATCAAAGATTTATCAACTTTTGTAATCTAGCCTGGTTAATTAATTCATCTAGCCTACCTATTTATCACTACGTAAAGTTATTTATGTCATCTAACTACTTATTTATAAACTGACCTAATGAGATTACTTATTCAATCTAATCTATTAATTTACAACTGATAACCATATATCAATTCATAGGATCGAAAACATTTCAAAAAGCAAGGATAGGTCTAGGTGATCAATTATTTTTTTTAAATTAAAATAGTATGCATATCACAAAAGCAAAAGAAGAAAATAAATGTGAACATGTTAGATTTGGTCCTAGAAAATAAATAGTCTAATCTAATTGATACTGGGACCTAACTCGAGATTATAATTTAATAGAGTAAATATAGTGACTAAAAAAGTCTTGTAAAAAGTCTGGCTACCGCTAACCAGACCGATATTTCAACCTACACTATAATAGTTGATATACATTTACTTAGTTTACAAGTAGTTGATATAACCAACACGAGAAGGTGATATAACCTGCACGAGTAGTTGATATAACCAACACGAGTAGCTGATATAACCTAACCGAGTAGTTGATATAACCAACACGAGTAGTTGATATCACCTATACGAGTAGTTAATGTAACCTACACGAGTAGTTGATATAACCAACACGAGTAGTTGATATAACCTAACCGAGTAGTTGATATAACCTACATGAGTAGTTGATATCACCTATACTTTTAGTTAATGTAACCTACACGAGTAGTTGGTATAACCTACACGAGTAGTTGGTATAACCTACACAAGCAGTTGGTATAACTTACACGAGTAGTTGATATCACCTACACGAGTAGTTGGTATAACACATAGGAGTGATTGGAGAAACATACACAAGTAGTTGATGTAACCTTGTTCTGTAGTTGTTTTAACCATTACATATAATTGGTTCAACCATCACGAGCAGTTTTGACTATCACAGGTAGTTGTTGTGACCATCGGGAATTAAAAATAATCAACTCACATATGTGTTGTTTTAACCAACGTCAATTTAACTCATTTTAAATAGTACCTGCAACTCACCACGTAGGTAGGCGCACAGATAAACCATAAAATTTAGTCAAAACAAATCAAATATGATTTGATTCAACTAATCCTTTCTCTGTGTGTATGCGCTCTACCGAGTGCACGTAATCTAGTTGTTTATGCGATATATTTTTTGAAAAATTAAAGATTACACCAAGACAAGAATTCAAAACAAACGGCGTACAATATTTTTCTTTGAACTTAAATTAGCGATACAAAAGTTGAACGGATAATGTATTATATTTATTATAAAAATATTCAAAACACATAGAAACAAATACTACCAAATTTAATTGAGTTCATATCAAAATGATGAGAACATTAACCGCAATGACTAAAAGAATATAGAAAATTTACTTGGAGGAGAATTTTAATACAAATCGGTTTTCGTTTCAATTAGTTTAATTTGAATAGAGATAACAAAATGTGACATCATATAATCCCATTGATTGCATTTAACTGATAAGATGAAGAATTAATCCAAGCCTTATCGTTACATAATATTATATGCAAAAATTACAACTACATTAATCTGTGGTATTATTAATATGAACATATATTATCTATATATTTGAAGACTAATCTTCTCACAGATTTCTGGAAATTATAATAGATTGCTCTGTCTTTCATCATCTTACACTTTCCCCTCTAGTAACGCTTGATAAACCTTATCAGTTGTAAAGATAAGATACATGACATTCCCAGAGTATTATTAGCATCTAAAAACGCTGGCAGTGAAATTTAAATATTCCTCCTTATCACAAATTCGGAAAGTTGATTGGAGAGACATACTTCTCCACCAACATGATGCAATTGTGTTTTTCTCTAGTCTAACATAGAGAAATTTGACAGCTCTAGAAGATAGTGGAAATTGGGACCTAGCTATGTCTGTGAATTTCATGAGAACTTTCCTCATGTTTCAGAATCGCCAAATTTTCTCTCATGAAGTACACAGCAGAGTTTATTAAAATTTGGTTTATTTCTTTACACGTTACCCACTTATATAATTTCATTACCCTTTAGCAAATTTATTGGAGAATGAAAGGATACATTAATACCGTTAATTTATACAATTAATGTAATAACTATTACTAAGTGGCTATACTTCCAATAAAATATGCAGGAAATGTTGCAGGAAAGTAAGTAGCCCAGATAATAGGAAATAAACAAAAAACTTAATTACACGGTTACCCTATGAATATTAATTGGTGTCCGGAAAACTACCAGGCGGAAAACTGCCAAACGGAAATGTGCCAGGCGGAAAAGGGTCAGTCACATACTTGCAATTAATGTATTTTTTACTTTTCTGAAATATTATTTAGCCTTCATAATTTTCATTTATATGTAAAAAGTATCATTCGTTAATATGCAATCCAATTCAATCGAGTGAAATTGTCATAGAATTAGGTATGTAAGAGCAGTTTAATATAATCATAGATTTTGGGTGTCAAATTCTAAATATTTCACAAACATAGTTAGAAGTTGTTTTATAATGAGTAAAACTGAATATTAAGCCTGGGGGGTTGTTCAATTCTCAAATTACAAAAAAGTATTTAGACACTAAACCCGATATGAACTGATAATGTAAAGATGCGTTGGGTAAAGAAAAATTGTACTCCGTCCCTTATACAATTATTTCTTTGTTTCTTCTCTTAGTATATTTTAGTTTTTATAAAAAGGTTTTAGTTTTAAATTTATATAGTGTACTTGATTTATTTCTGTAATATTTATATAATAGTGTATTTTATATATTTTATCTGATAAATTTGTCTACATTTAGCTATTATTTTTGTTTTTTATACTATGTAAAAATGAATGTCAAATTAACTCCTTAAATATGGGCGAACGCCGTTTTTTATAAATTAAAATGTTATCAGTGACTAAAGTCGTTAAATTGTCAGTAAGTGAATGGCAGTAATCGGCCTGTTAATTTTCCGCTTTGGCAGTTTACCGTGTACCGAAATATTAACATTGTGTTGTGTTGTAATTTCCCACAGTTTAAGAAATACTGCTTTCCAGAGTCCCACAGGTAAATTGAGGCTTTTTTTCACTTATTACGAAATTTTCTGATTCAAAGGATAATATAGATAAAAGAATTATTTTACCATTTATTTCGTTTATCTCGACAATCTATAACACAATCATTCAAATGATCATCCTTCGCGTCAAATATCCTCTGGCAAAACTGTGAACAACTCCTTTTTATTTCATCGGCATCGAGATTCCGGAAAGCTCTTAGAATGAATGTCTTCACCGAGTTTAACTCTAGAATGTCATTTATTGCCAGAATGTCATTCAAAAACGTTAAATAGTTATTAGTAACAAATATTCAAATCTAGAGAGATACCAGGCTAAATGTTCTTCAGGACAAACAATTGAGGATTCTAAAGGTACGATTTGCATGCAGCGATTATTACGATCATCACTCAACGATCATCGCCCAGCGACAATTGCTGAGCACTAGTACAATGCTATTCCTATAGAGCTGTTCTGCAACGAGCGATTATCGCTGATCACTAATTCAGTGTATTCTTATTTCTGAGCGATCATCTGTGAGCGATGATCGCAATTATCGCTTCATGCAAAACGCACCTTTAGACTTGTTTTCCTCTATACACTGACGCAGAATCTTGAACAAACATGATTTTGGTAGCATCGTATTTTCTAAGAGTCCTGGACATCAAAACATCATTCAGAAGCTCAGATGAAATGAAGACTTACCATAGCTGAAAAATAATCACATAACACTATTTTTACTTAGCGTCGCAGGAGGAACTATTGAAAGGTCACAAGCAACAGTATCGCGTACTCTGGCGATTTGCAACCTCATCAACAATGAACTTTTTCTCATCGGCAAAAATACGAACATGTCCTCATTTTCTCTTTGCAAACATGAGTAAGAAGCTCAGGGCATTTTTCAAGCTTTGGTCACGATTTGAATAACTGCAGCCTTTTCGTAATATATGCTCCTAATAACATTGAAAGAGAGTTCTCGGAGCGTCTCATTTGCGAGAAGTCTGTCATAACTCTAGAAAAGCTATTTTTGATTAGAAGCATTTATGTAAATGTAATTTACGGTAAATGCGGTATTTTATGGTATTTCATTAGGATATTTAGCCTCTCTATAGCGGTCAATTTTTGAGCTAAAACTTTATGACGTTGCCTTATTTGCATAGGAGCGATACGTTGATATTTTTATCATGCACATTAGCTATACTCATATTTTTCATATGTTGACCATCTGTTTCCTTCGGAAGCTTCGATTGTTTATCTAGCTATCACCAATTTTTTTATTATTACCATCATGTAACATGTGAAAATTATATATATATGTTATAATAAAAATAGAAGACATTTGAAAAAGAACACATGTTGAAATTTTTATAATGTGAGATATATTACATGTTAAAATATGTAGCTTATAATGGAAAACTGATGAATAAAATCATAATGTAATCATTCAAATTCAATTATTTTATATTAGCTGAACATAATTTTATGTATTTTATATTAAATGGATAGTTCTTATTTAATGACTCAATTTCAATTAATAATGACTTTGCCCAAAATAAGGATTCTGTAAAGTGTAAATCATTCTGAATATCTTATAACATTAACATTCTAAATAATCTTAGAACATTCACATTTTAAATAATCTTATAAAAATTCGAACTACCGTATCAGTTTCTCTTAGGCGCTCAGTTAATTCTTCAGTTAAACGGTCCTTCTTTTTTTTTCATTATATTTCTTTTCTGACAACAGGTCAGCATAGTGATTTTATTTAACTACGATAATCAGTCAGCACAATATTCATTCATCTTATTTCATTCTTTAAATAACTCAATCATTAAAAAGCATATGAGCGTTCAAGTAACTTACTTAGCAGTTAGTAAATATTTTCCTATCTTTATCGTAAATATAATAAATATTACAGGTATACATGCTAAATTCTACATTAAACATCTAAGTTTCTACGTCTAACTCTCTGAACTCACAACTTTGGTTTGATTGAAATCATTAAGCCCTCTTCAACCAAATTCTTATAACAAAGTTATTATCCTTTGTTTAACGGAAACTTACTAAATAATAATACACTATCTTTCAGAATAGGGTTTTCAAGAATATCTGATAAAATTCATAATCATTATAGAAATAGTTAGAAACTATGCGATGATGTGAATAAAAAAGTCCTAATTTGTATGCAGGACCCTGTAAACGCGGATGGATTTATTACAATGAAACTTTATTAATTTGAAACTATATTATTAATTTGAAACTATATATTATTAATTTGAAACTATATTATTAATATGAAACTATATTATTAATTTGAAACTATATTTATTATTAATTTGAAACTATATTATTAATTTGAAACTATATTATTAATTTGAAAACTATATTTATTATTAATTCGAAACTATATCATTAATTTGAAACTAGATTATTAATTCGAAACTATATTTATTATTAATTCGAAACTATATTATTAATTTGAAACTATATTATTAATTTGAAACTATATTATTAATTTGAAACTATATTATTAATTTGAAATTATATTGTTAATTTGAAACTATATTATTAATTTGAAACTATATTATTAATTTGAAACTATATTATTAATTTGAAACTATTTATTATTAATTTGAAACTATATTATTTATTTGAAACTATATTATTTATTTGAAACTATATTATTAATTTGAAACTTTTAAATCATTGGTTGCATGGATGATATCAATGCTAGTTTATTAGAATGAATAAATGAGGATTAGAAATGATCTGTATCTGTAATTCATATTGGTTATCAATTTGATTACCAACTGCTCCGAACTTCTTTTGTGTTCAATGAAGTTTTAATACTATAGAAATGAAGAATAGCAATATAGGTTTCTATTAAATAAACAGGTGAAGTAGCATTTATTGAGCTCCTTCAATAATAAAAAAATATGTTTAATTAAACTGAAATAATCTGAAACCTTAATATAATATTTTTTAAATGCTGAACTGACTAACGAATCTGTTAAAGTTGATACTTATGATCGCATCTATAAAAATTACTATATCTTGTATTCTTATACTAATATTTTCAAACATTTCTTCATTAATCATATGCTATAGTCTATAGACTCAGTATGGACTATAGAGTATATGGAATTACGGGAATGAGATAGGGTAAGGTTTGGGTTATTAAACAATTTTTAATTTTATATCATATGAGAAAAAGCTCCAGTGCAAGAAATGCTATTTTTTAGTATTTCACTATTATTATTTGAGTTTGTCATATTTCAGTTGTCAAGTAGTACGAAGTTAATAATTTTTAATACCATTTTCATTTCGAGCTTAAAAGTGATAAGACAAATTCTCATTCATTTATCAGTGGAGAATTATTGGATCATTTCGGTAATCCCGGTTCTTTACTTAGTTAAATACTATTAATATCTTGTTACCTATTTCTATTTTTGTAGATTAAACTAGTTATAGGGATACTTCATTCATCGCCGTTAGTGTGATGCTAAAGATTATGTTAAATTTTGATAGGTAATGGTATTTTAGTCCTGATAATATTTACAATACTCTCTGTCTTCATTTCATCACCAGCTCTGTAAGTTTAAAGTTCACTTACATATCTTCGCAGCATCCGCTGCTGAGACAATATTCTTATTCGTGACACTATAGGTTAGTGGTTCCCAGACTTTCATTTCTCACGAACCTAAACTGAAAAATTTAGAAGATCCACGTACCACCTTTCATATTTATTAGTTTATTACTTTAGTGTCTATACTTCCGGTAATGAAAACATATTATACATACATGGTGTAGTGCATTGGTTCACAGCAGACAATTTCGGGGAAACCCTGCACTAGATGATACTACAGTGAGAGACTAGACGAGTCTGATAGTTACTATAGATCTGACCTTGTCAGTTGTCTTGAACTTAGACTCGAGGAACATCCTACAACCGAAGATATTATACTACAATACTACTCTCGACAATTTCTATTTCAAAAGTGCGTTGTGGCGCCTCCGGTTTACCTTACTACCAATCCGAACCTTACTAACAATCTTTACCTTACTAACAATATTCATCTTATTACTAATCCTTACCTTACTACCAATCTTCACCTTGCTATCAATCTTCACCTTACTATCAATCCTTATTTCACGACCAATCCTTACCTTACTACCAATCTTTACCTTACTACCAATCTTTACCTTACTACCAATCCTTACTTTACTACCAATCTTTACCTTACTACCAATCTTTACCTTACTACTAATCCTTACCTTACTACCAATCTTTACCTTGCTACCAATCTTTACCTTACTACTAATCCTTACCTTACTACCAATCTTTACCTTACTACCAATCCTTACCTTACTACCAACCCTTACCTTACTATCTATCTTTACCTTATCATCTATTCTTATCTTTTTACCAACCCTTATCTTACTACCAATACTCATTGGTGTATTGTAAATGTTCCGCGGTGCACCAACAGTTGGGCCCAGGACAATTGGGCCCCAAAACAATTAAGCCCAGAAAAAAATTGGGCAGAAGACACAATAAAGAAATGTTACCATGTTTTTATAGGGAAGTGACAATATTATCTTTGAAATATGCCTTATATTCTGTAAAAATATGTTTATATTTTTTAAATTCGATTCATATACTTGATAAGGGATATATTAGCAAGCCCCTTAAATCACATATGGATGCTAATCTAGTGTTTCAATGTAAAGAAAATCTTTGAAGTATTTAAGTAAGTCGTATTATTTTGAATCATGTGATGTGGTTCCAATGTATGGTGTACATCGTCTGACAAAGACATTTATTTGGTAAAAATAGGTAAATTTTAAAGGTTAAACGTTACATTGAACAGTTGTTGAGATAAAATGAGATTATGAGAATACATTTTGTAATAATAATTCATAAACCTCTTCAATATTGAATACTGAACAGCATTCAAATAATTCACGTTAGCGTTAATTCAATTTTATGTTCCAATAATTCCGACATGTCTAAAATACCTACATTCTTATTTTCTATTGTTTCTTCATCTAAAATAGCTACATTCTTATTTTCTATTGGTTACATCCTAACTCATTCACTTCACAGGAGTTCACTATACAGAGGTTCTGTAACTATGAAATTTGTTGCTTATATGACCTATCTCGAAACAGAAAATTATTGTAGTTTAAAAGAATAATAGTATTTATTCATGAAAAGGATATGTTCTATTAAAAAATATTTATTTTTCATAACGGGAATATTTTTTTCATGTAACGAATATTCTTTATTTTAAATTTGCTCAAAACTATATTTTTATTCAAAACTCATATTGTCACAAACCTAGTTATTAATGTAGAAAGGGTCTTTTATTAAGTTAATATAGTAAACTCTGAAAAAAATTGGATAATAATATAATTGTCACGGGGCCCAATTGTCGTGGGGCCTAATTGTCTTGGGCTCAATTGTCCTGGGCCCAACTGTCGGTCCACGATGTTCCGCGCCATTTGCCGATTTGCACAATCTCGAGAATGCGATGCACGTTTTCAGTATCAATGAAAATGTGCGCCAATCTCGAGAGTGCGCAAGGCAGGTAAAGGGTATGAAGCAGGACCAACAGTGATGGAGTAGATAATCAATTATTTATTCATTTAATTGGTCCATTTCATCAAAATATGATAGTTAAAGCTATACATAACAGCTTGGTAATATATTGGTAATTAATTAAGCTTGAGTTAGTTACTTAAAGAAAACATGAACAAAACTGGTCTTTTAATTTTACTGATATCAAACATTCTACCAATTATCCTAATTTGTTTTAATGTAAAAATATCGTCTAATAAATTAAATAAAAAATGCATTCCATAAAATTACAAAATTACAGGCGAGAATGCACTGCGCGTTTTAAGGATCTTGAAAATGTGTAACAATCTCGAGAATGTCGCACATTTTCAAGATCCTGAAGAAGCGCATCGCATTTTCGAGTATGTGCAAAATCGGCAAATCAGTTACTCATTAAAGTCATTATATTTCATGTTGTTTAAAATTGTTAGTCATGAAATATATAATTATTAGTTGCGTTCCCTATCGTACTTTCTTCAAACTTCAAAGATTACGCGTATGTACGTTTTCCTTATGATCGAAGATGTGGAAAGGACCTATAACTGCATGTTGATGGAGAAGCGGAATGTTTTTTTTTGACTGAATATTTATTTATTCCACTATTTTTTAGAGGCATTCAGGTTCAGAAACTAAATTTGAAATGAATTTTATACAACATTTGTATTATATTATAATCAATTTACTTTCAGTTTTTTTTAAAGGGGCGTTACTCGAAGTCTCAACTATTTTTGTAGCATTATCATCGGAATTAAAATTAGAAATATTTATCCTTTTTGTATGTCAATGTTTGGAAAATATCAGTAAATTAGTTTGATATAATGTTCATATCGACCCAAAATAATGGTTAATAGCAAGACTACAATCAAATGGGACCATTCCTTTACGAGAATTTAATATTCAATGGAAAATGTAATCTCGTATGTTTCCATGTGGTCAAACACCGATGTTTTTTCAATCAGTAAATACCTTTCAAGTAAGTTATCTATAATATGAAAAAGAAACACGTTAACCTTTCATCAAAGGTATTAGGGCATAATTAGGCAATTGGAACATAAAAAATTTCAGATATTAGGATAAGTTCCAAATTATCGGTCAGTACTACATCTGCGGACATAGGTATAAGAAAAAAACTATATAAGAATTGTTATTATCACACAGTGCTATCTAATACTTCTGCAAAACCGGGTTTGCAGAAGTATTAGATAGCACTGTGTAATAATAACAATTCTTACATAGTTTTTTCTTATATGTCCAAAGATGTAGTATTGACCGTTAATTCGGAACTTACCCAACAACTAATTATTATTAATCTATTAAAATAATAAAGAATTTCATAATTAATAAGATATTAAACTCGTAACTTGGGGATAAATAATATCACCTTCCATATAAATATCAATGTATATAAATATATATTCCATAAACTTCATCACGAGTTAACAATATTATATTGAGAATAAAGAACAAGTTATTATTTAACACATACTCATATCACAAAGAACATACTTTAGAATATATTTATTTAGAAACTAAATTACTCAATAAATATTATAATCCATTGAAGTAATTATCATCTAAGGCATTAGGATAAAATTCTTAGAGAAATACTTAGAAAATTTTACCTATCAACATATTGACTACGTATTGGTATAAATACGAACCATGTGACACACAGGTGATTATTTTCTTAAACCGCACACTTTTTGGTACTCTGTTGAACTACAGATTAGATACTGACAATCAGTGTTACTTAAACTGCATGTAAATAACCCTAATCAGCAGTATGTTAATATTTAACAGAGCAATTGTGTATATTTTTTCTATTAGACGGTTACTCTACTTACTTTCCTGCAATATTTTCAGTCTTTATTCAACTATAGCCACTTAGTATTATTTATTACATTAAAAGTATTATTTAACCTGCAATAATCTAAGATTATTATTTTAGTAGAGGTTTAACGTCTGCTTCGGAACCAAAGGCCATATCGCTGACGTCAAAAGGAAATTAAATACAAGGGACTGGAAGAAGCAGTCAGAGAGGAAAGTGGCTCCATGAACAAAGTCACTTACCACCGTCGGTGACAATGCTCATGGATGCAGAAAAGCTACTCCGTGAATGCAGTCACTTACCAAGGAATGTGACGAAACGGGACACAAGCACCGGTGGCTGCACTCACGGATGGAAGAGGAAAATGAAGAGGTGATAGTAAATGAAGCCTACGAGCCTACCTAACACAAAATCTAAGTCCTCGTAGTTGAAGAGCATAACCCTAGCGCTATCCTCTAAAACTGCAAGTAGCGTTAAAAAAATTATAAACATGGTAAAAATGAAAAAAGACAATCCATAATCCAATTTACAACAGTTCGGGGCCCAAGGGACGCCACCCCCCTTCTCTTCCATTCACCACAGACAGCTTCAGGATAGAGCCCCTGGGGGCAATAATCTAAGAAACTAACAAAAGTTTAAGAAACACTGCTACAGAGGCACAAACACTATATCACCAACCTGATGGACGATCAGAACAAGTTCATTCTTTACAATATTAATTTAAAGCTGTGAGAGAGATTGCGTACAGATACAAAATAGTTTGGATTGGTAGTTCACGTACCTATTTTACATAAGGACGAGAACTAAGAATTCACCCAAAATAGTTTACATTGGTGAAATATGCATCAATCAATAACATGCTGTTCTTCAAGATCGATAATATTAGTCAGATATTAGGTTATTCTTTTTTAAATTGAAGCTTATCTGTAAAGGGCCGTACACAAGTAGGTTTTTTTTTTAAGTCTTTCCACCAGACTTTTTGCTAAGCTCCTCCTACTTTTTCAACGAGAATATAAGAAAAAACGATATAATTATTAGTTATTTCAGTTGGTATCCATGATACCTGCAGGTATCATGGATACCAACTAAAATAAATAATAATTATATAGTTTATAATTATATTCTTGTGGAAAAAGTAGGCGGAGCTTAGCAAAAAGACTGGTGGAAAGATTTAAAAAAAACCTACGTGTGTACGGCCCTTTACAGCCAGGCAAAATCTTCCCACTGAAATTACTATCTAAATCCACCCAAACATCCAACAAGTAATGAACTAATTACTGAAAGCTATTATCATTATAACTGAATGGTAAACAACAGTAATAGAGATCATAATGGCTTAAGATAAGATATCGGACGGCTACACATTTTCGATCATACTTTATTTCAATCATTGTTTAATACTTATATGATCGAAAATGTGGAACTGTCCGATAACTCGCAATTTACCGTATCACTATCAAACTCCATTCATTGAATAGATAGAACTGATAACAATAGACAATGGAATGTATTTTGATAAGAGAACGTTATTATATAATACCTATTTGAAATTCTCCATTAGGTAGTAATTTAAGTTATTAGGGTTCGTCAGCTTCGGAATCAAAGGTCATATATTGATATAGCTCGCTGACATAAAAGAAATAAAAGGGACTGGAAGAAGCAGTCAAAAAGGAAAGTGTCTCAAGAAGAAAATCACCTACCACCGTCGTAGACAATGCTCATGAATGCAGAAAAGTTGCTCTGTGAATGCAGTCACTTACCAAGGAATGTGACGAAAAGGGACACAAGCACTGGTGGCTGCACTCACGGATAGAAGGGGAAAATGAAGAGGTGATAGCAAATGAAGCGTACGAGTCTACCTAGCACAATAATCTAAGACCTCGTAGTTGAAGAGCATAACCCTAGCGCTATCCTCTAAAACTGCAAGTAGCGTTAAAAAAATAATAAACATGGTAAATATGAAAAAGTATGGTAATATGCAAGGCAAAATAAGCTTTCAGTAATTAATTCAAACCCTGCCTCCTCCACAACACATTTTAAAGATATTCAGTTAAGGTACGTTTTGGATGCAGCGATTGTTAATTGCGATCATCGCATAGTTATTATCACTGAGCACTAAATCAATGCTATTCCTATGGAAAAGTTTTCCAACGAGCGATTACTGCCAAGTTATAATTTCCTATTGCTGGACGATCATTGTCGAGCGATGATCGCAACAATCGCTGCATGCAAAACGTACCTTTAAGGAAAGATAAACCCTGAGGATAACATAACCACCTCTAGGGATGGGTAATTAGTATTACTATTAAAGCTGTTATTAATCTATGCATTATATAAATATAGTAGATTGCTATAGACACATTAATACCTACACAGAAATGAACTTGCTGCTAAGATAAATAAACTAATAATATTGAAAGAGTTTGTAAAATTACTATACAATATTATGCAATAATATAGCGTGCAAATGTGCATTTAAAACTTTGATGCAATGAACTAAAAGAAAATGCAGTGGACAGCGATGGAAGAACATTTGAGCGATGAATGAATTGATAAGAAAAATCCTGTCACCATTTTACCGAAATGATAATTTGTAAAGTTAATTTGATGCATGAATGCAACACGCGCTAAAATTGCTCATTATTTTGGTGGTAGCATAGTACATAGAAAAGAATATTAATAACATTTCATGTTAATTATTATCAAAAATCAACCAGTTATTTCACTGATGTAACAATAATAAAATATATACTATTTTATTACAAATACAAAATAGACAGAAAATCAATAATAGTATTTTTTTAAAAGAGACCAACAAAATGAAGGAATTCTGATTTAAGAAACTATTTTAGAGTTATTTTTCAAATTAGTAATTGTAATAAGACTAATTGTTGCAATAAGTTAGTTATCACAAATTATTTGATCATAAAGAATAATATTGATAGATAAAAGATATAAACATTTAAATAAACTTAAATAGGGATGCTGTCAAAAAAGACGGTATATATAATATATAAATTTTATGGACACTGATAAAAGTTCTATTTATAAAATATTACATCCTGCCTCCAATTTCTCCCAATATTATAAACTGAAGATATTATAATTTAATTTATTGAATTGATATCAAGTACATACACATGCTATCAGCTGCTTGCCAAGCGTAATATTAGGTTAATGTGACGGACGGACAGACAGAGGACGCTCTTATTGTAATATAAATAAACAATTAGCTGCTTTGAAAATAGCTAACATAATAAAGTCTGCTTCCCAACCAAAATCCATATCGAAAATGTTCATAAAAAGTAATATAAGTACAAGGGACATAGAAGAAACAGTCAGACAGAAATGTGGCCTAAGCAAAATCACCTACTGCCATTCGCTGATAATGCAGAAAAGTCACTAAAAATCATGCTAAAATTAAGGCAGAAAGACATTTCAAATCCTAACAGTTGTTTAACCAATGATAATTTAATTTAAAATATCAAATTGATAGCTTAATAAGTTTCAATGTCAATTATTGATATCAAAGATAAATTATAATGAAGTAATAAGGCAAATTCTTCAGCAATCTTTGGCAAAATCATAACAATTAGAATTAATTGATTGAAAAGATTCATACTCAACGGGAAATCCATATTATCAGAGGTAATTCAAACTCAGCGTTGAAAGAATACGCTGAGTTTAAATTACCTCTGATAATATGAACTAAATGAATGAAACAGGTAAGAGTGTTATATCCAAAAGGGGTCACTATCATATTTACTTTAGAGAAAACACAGTTATTGGCAAGAAAGTTGTTATAGTAACTAGGTAACAATATTAACTTATTAAGCAATGACTTTAGCACAAACTAGAACAATAAGTCATTTAAAGGTCACACATGCAATAAGTCCTTTAAGGGTCACACAAGCAAGAAGTCTAAGTTTCTCCTTCTGTCTGAGGTCACTGATTGAGTTTTTTCTTCTGTCTGAGGACACTGGTTGAGTTTTTTCTTCTGTCTGAGGTCACTGATTGAGTTTTTTCTTCTGTCTGAGGCCACTGGTTGAGTTTTTTCTTCTGTCTAAGGTCACTGGTTGAGTTTTTCTTCTGTCTGAGGTCACTGGTTGAGTTTTTTCTTCTGTCTGAGGTCACTGGTTGAGTTTTTTCTTCTGTCTGAGGTCACTGGTTGAGTTTTTTCTTCTGTCTAAGGTCACTGGTTTAGTTTTTTCTTCTGTCTGAGGTCACTGGTTGAGTTTTTTCTTCTGTCTGAGGTCACTGGTTGAGTTTTGTCTTCTGTCTGAGGTCACTGGTTGAGTTTTTTCTTCTGTCTGAGGTCACTGGTTGAGTTTTTTCTTCTGTCAAAGGTCACTGGTTGAGTTTTTTCTTCTGTCTGAGGTCACTGGTTGAGTTTTTTCTTCTGTCAAAGGTCACTGGTTGAGTTTTTTCTTCTGTCTGAGGTCACTGGTTGAGTTTTTTCTTCTGTCTGAGGTCACTGGTTGAGTTTTTTCTTCTGTCAAAGGTCACTGGTTGAGTTTTTTCTTCTGTCTGAGGTCACTGGTTGAGTTTTTTCTTCTGTCAAAGGTCACTGGTTGAGTTTTTTCTTCTGTCAAAGGTCACTGGTTGAGTTTTTTCTTCTGTCTGAGGTCACTGGTTGAGTTTTTTCTTCTGCCTGAGGTCGCATCGCTGACATCGGTTCAAAGGACATCTAAAGTGGGTGCAAGAGTTACAAGAGTCGCAGACACGCACTGTGGAGAGTTCGAATGGGAATATCACAGGGTCTTTGTTGCACACCTCGCAGATAAAACCTCTGCCATGACACACCTGTTGAAAAAGATATCAGTTGAGACGGAATGAATTGGTCACAGATGCAGCTATTGATAAAGTCTTTGAGATCCATGTTAAAATGATTCATTGAAAAAAAAAAACAGTAAATGGGAATAATAGAAATATAGTTGAAAAACATCGGAAATGACTCACTTTTAGAGATATGGGAAATAACTCACTTGGCATTTATAGACACGGGAAATGACTCACTTATAGAAACATGGGAAATGACTTCCTAATAGAAACATGGGAAATGACTTCCTTATAGAAACATGGGAAATGACTTCCTTATAGAAACATGGGAAATGACTCACTTATAGACACATGGGAAATGACTTCCTTATAGAAACATGGGAAATGACTCACTTGACATTTATAGACATGGGAAATGACTCACTTGACATTTAGAGAGATGGGAAATGACTCACATGGCATTTAGAGACATGGGAAATGACTCACTTGGCATTTAGAGACATGGGAAATGACTCACTTGGCATTTAGAGACATGGGAAATGACTCACTTGGCATTTAGAGACATGGGAAATGACTCACTTGGCATTTAGAGACATGGGAAATGACTCACTTGGCATTTAGAGAGATGGGAAATGACTCACTTGGCATTTAGAGAGATGGGAAATGACTCACTTGGCATTTAGAGAGATGGGAAATGACTCACTTGGCATTTAGAGATGTGTTCTATACATCCCTCGGTGAGACTCTGAATAAGTTCCATGATGGGTCTGGTGCAAGAGACTGAGTTTCCCAATTTGATGAGTACCAGTTCTTGCAGAGTGACTACCTCTTTGTCTGAGTACCAGTGGGAGGGGCATAGCGTCTTCACCTTCTCTTGCTCTCTGCAACAGAATGATGGCAAATTTAGAGAGGTACTGTGAAAAGTTAAGAACAAAGTAACATATTGATTAGCTGCAT
The DNA here is from genome assembly GCA_947561585.1 of Caprella mutica. Lineage (NCBI taxonomy): Eukaryota > Metazoa > Arthropoda > Malacostraca > Amphipoda > Caprellidae > Caprella > Caprella mutica. The sequence goes on from CANNZV010000266.1 coordinate 307,478, forward strand.
AATTTCATCAAGATTCCTCTTCGTCCTATTTAAATAAGACTATTTTTTACATTTCAAATCAAATTTCCTAATTAATTCCATAGCTACACAAGACTTTTGTAAAAATCATTTTATTATCGTACTAGTTCTCTTTTGATCACCACTAACGGTTTCTTAGAGTAATGATCAACTCTTTTTAAATCAAACATTTCGCTTTTACTTTAAAATTGAATGCCCCACAAATAAATTAGGTATGAATGTATCTCTTGATGGTGTTACAGAATTTTTTAGGAACATTTCAAATCCTCATATTTGCTGGACTATATTTAAATTATAATATAAGATAAATAACTTATAATGCTAATGATTTCATATGAAATATATTAACAATATGATAACAGATACCATAAGTTTGATTGAAAATTCTCAATAGGTGGAATTGTTCAATTTGTCTCATAATAAATTCTGCTTTATTTTCGTTTTCAAAAAGTCAGCTTATTTTCGTAAAATAAAAACCTAATAAAATTCGAGAACTATACACCTACACTATAATTAAAATAGACACAGATAAGTATATGTACAACCATTCTTAGTTCAATAATTATGGGAATGCAGCAAGTTGACGACAAAGACTCATGGAAAACTTATTTGATTTGTCACGAGATCTGTAAGTAGCTAAATAAAATTTTCTTTTCGTAGCTAATCAGTAATTAGATGAACAAAGTTGCTACTAGCTATATCATATCACATAATAAATTATGTTAATTCAATTCAACATTAGCATCTATATGTTTCAGGGAGATGTGGAGATTAATTTAACCCTTAAGCGAGCCACTTTTTTTTTGTTTTTCTCACTTTGAATAAAATATTTGATAATTTTTTTTGAGTTTAGACATCAGTGAGGATATGTATAAAAATCATTTGATGAGAATTTTTTTTTAATTTATAAAAAAAAAATTGAAGAGGACACATAAGGCCAGTTGGTCCCATGGAACTACTATATGAAAGGACTACTAAAGTTAAGGAATCAGGTGAAGCTTTTCGGATTGCTGGGGCCTACTTCTCCCTTCTATTTCAATTATAAGGTATCTAGTGTTGGTAAAGGGAATTCAGATTAATACCCTCCATTTACCTGGCAGCTCTCATACAGGTGGTGATGTAAGGGAGACAATGAAAGAGTTGCAGACGGTACAGTCTGAACTGGTTGAGTCTCTTGCTGTAGGAGTAGAGGTTAGCATTGATGGCAGTGGGGTAGAAGAGGGGCTCGTGGTAGAGTTTCTGCAGTAACTGATGAGCAAAGCAAGATACTGGGTAAGGCTTAGTGTCCCACTGGTGTAGTACCTGTCAAAGTAATGAAATTAGATGGAGAGAAGAGGAAACTTTCACATTTAGGTGTACGAACAAGAATTTAAAGAGCAAAGTAGTTGTACAGTATGGGCCAAAAAACTGTTTCCGATTTTTTAAACACTTATAAATCTTTAGCCAATGGTCCAAAAACTGTATCATGGTCTCTTTTTCCCCGCCTTTTATTTTACTATTATACAGTAAAACAATTTTGAACTGATAGACGTAGCTAGTTTAATTACAGTTAAGCAAAAAGTGAGGGTGATTTTTTTTGTCATTGCGCGAAGGTTATTCTTAGAGCTAACTCTGTGATTTTACTTACTAAAAGGAAAAATTACAATGGTAGACATTTTAATACAGGGTGATTAAACTTCTTCTTTGGAAACTATTATGAAATAGAACATTTTCAGTGATATTTTCGATCCCATTGATGTTTTCACTATGAATATTCGATCTTCGCTTGTTCATTACATGGTTAAGGCCAGCTTCATACTTGCATTTTTTTAACACCGCGGAAAAATTCTTAATATGTGTTCACACTTGCATTTTTTTATTGCTGAAGGAAAAATCACATTAAATTTTCCCTTCAGCGATAAAAAATGCAAGTGTGAACACATTTTAAGAAGAGCATTTTTCCGCGGTGTTAAAAAACGCAAATAACAACTTGAGGATATTGAATTTGAAAAAAATGGGGCGAAAGCTACAAAACAAAGTCTGAAATCACAAAGATTATATATGCATATTGCTATTATTGTTACTGTTACATTACATTTATATAATTGCATAAGAAGATAACTGTTATAGCTAAGGTAAAGTCCTCTAGAGCATCTTCTAATGATTCTGTAACTCTGTTCATTCTGCAGGTTACTGAAAACAACACCAAAAAGACAGACTACTACAGGCTAATCTAACTGGTTCTCACCTTAGCAGGGATGGTGTGCGTTTGGTTCATGTGGCAGGTGGTGCAGAAGTACTTGGCAAAGTAGTGGCAGAGGCGGTAGTGTTTGCTCAGTGCGGCACTAACTTGCTGTCCACAAGCGGTGCAGCGGTAGTTCTGTGATATCAGAACTGCTGCTTTTCTAGAAAAAGAAATAAGACTGTTTGGTTCAACTGAAAAATGACTTAAATCATATATAAGCACGCTACTCTATAAGATCATTATTAATTCATCTTAATATAAAAATAGTTAGCTAAGTGAAAATGTAAATAATTAAATAGGTACCAAGTTGGTCATTTGAATATTGGTAATTAAAATTCTTTTCTGAAAGATTTTCATGCATAAATGATATTGATGAAAATATTTAGAAAATAATAACTTTCTCCACAGGACCAGTAGAGCTAAAAACTTCTGAGAATTAATATAATAAATTACATAAATCCCTCCAATAGTGACTAACTTCCTTTCCTTCTGCAGAGTCAAGATGAGTTGTTCTCTTGGTGGTGCCCACTCTGCTGTGCCTCGGAGAAGAAGATTTTGGTCCGCAGGAAGAGGCAAAAGCTACAAATATTGAGTTATATGATAATGGATTCATTAACATTAAATTAAAAACATCACTCAATAAAAAAAATCATTAACTTGTTGCAGCAAAATACCTCTTAAGGAAAGTTCTGAGTTATGAGACGGTTGCACATTTTCGATTGTGCAAGGAAAAAAAAATATGAATAATAATTAATTATTATATTATTTAACTTAAATTAATGATATCCATGGTAACTGCAACTTTACAAGTAACATCGATACCAATTAAATTAATGAGCAAAACATCAAATTATATATCTTTTTCTTATATGATCAAATATGTGAATGAACTCAAACTCATGCCAATGATACACTAGCAGCAATTGCTGCATTGGTTGCGGCCCGCAATTCATACAGTCCGCCAAATAGTAGATTTCAGGCAGCAATGACTGACATTTGCGAAGATCCAACATGATGGATTCGCCCTTCATTCAGGGCAGCATTCACTGCTATTCAGTGTGGCTGACGAGGAAGGTGTTGCTCCTCGTCACTCCTAAATAAGTTTTCACCAGCATTTGAGTGGAAAAGAGTCAAAAGACTCAGTGTGGTGACTGCTGTGTTAACCAATGCAGCAATTGCTGCTAGTGTATCATCGGCTTAACTCTACTAGCTAAATTTCAGCGAATAGCTAGAGCATTATACAATATTTGACCTAAATTGCTGTATAAATTTAGAAAACAGTTAAATTTTTTTATCAATTTTACCTTCTGTGGAGCATCTCTCTCAGAAACAAGCCACTGGAGTTCTGAAGCAGCGGGTAAATGACGTGTAGGTGGGGCAATGTCCTGAAGTAGCTTCAGCCCAATTCCTTCTGCAGATCTGTTATTCTCCAAACTGATACTTGATCTCCTTCTTCCATCCAAATCACTACTGGCAGAATTATCTAAAGTCTGAGTCAAATTATCAGAAGATGAATTGTCTTTGGATGTCTTTAGTGGAGTAATGGAAGAGGAGTCATCATTTGGAGGCAGTGCAACATTGGACAAAGTGCAGCAAGAGGAGCCTGAACCTCCTTCAGTTGGAGAGTCAACATCTTCGTCATATTTACTTTCTGAATTTGATCCAGCATTCACACTGCCAGAAGAAAAACTATTTGGAAAAACAATCCGACCATCTTTTCTTGATCTGTTGGATGATTTTCTGAATACTCGTTTCTTCTGCCGTTTCAGCAACTCATTTGTTTTAGCTGAAAATAATTAATTCTAAAACATATTTAAACATAGAAACCTATAAATTATAATAGAACTCTTTCTTTAATCAATCTTTCTTTTATCAATGAATTCACCATTTCAAGTTATTGAAATGTAAGGCTAGAAATGGACAAAATGGATCAATTTGAATGAAACAATTAGAGTAGTTAGCAACCTACAACAACAATTCAATGTTATGCATGAAGTTCTACTATAGGAAGAACAAATCAAAGGGTAGTGAATCATTTTTGAAATTATTCAGACTTATCTAGTACATTTCAAGTATCAATATGATCTCTCACGTCTAATATCTCTCCTTGCCGCCACAGGATCGGAGCAAGGATCAGAAGACTCTGTGTAAGCACTACTCATAGGGGACTCGTAAACACTGTAGTCTGTGGTACCTAAGGACAAAAATCACCTTAAATAAGATTAACCTGATTTCTGAATACTGTATGGGATTAATAATCATTACAGTAATTCATACTCATTTGCAAACAATATTTTAACAATTTTAGCATGAATATTAAACATGTTTTGCTTAAATTTAGAATTATCTAGCTACTTGGATAGCAGATATGACAGTCAAATCTTGCTCAGGTGGGACAATTAATACTAATAATTAAAAGGCAAGTATTAGCTACTATAGGACAATTCTAATTTACAATTAATTACCCTAAATTCTTCTATTTGAACTTACTAGGATGATTATCTTTACTCTGAATTTGAGTTGCAGTTTTAGGTGCAACACCAGTGTACTTGGCAAGTTTCTCCTGCTTCTTCTTTTTTATTTGTTCCTGTAGTATCTTTATTTCCTCATCACTGTCTTCTTCACTACTTGTCATCAGACCTGCAGCACGACAAACCATCTCAAATCTCATCTGAAAGTAATTAAACTTTGTTAGCAAATTTATATACAATGTAACCTTTATTTTTACTAATTACAATTTATCAATCAAAAAACTTCTAGCTAATCATAATAATCTTATGATATTTTTCATAGAGATTAGAGATGGGGAAACAAACCTGTTCAAAAGCAGCCATTAGAGCTTCAGAAATGTAAAAATGAGCATTTTCTCTATCCAAGGCTCCACAGTTTTTATAAAGATCAGCAGAAGAAAGAAAACTTTCAAGAGATTCACCAGGCTTTGGGCGAGGAAATCTACTACCAAAGCCACCAGTCACAGAAGGCATGCTGACATCTTCTGTTTGATTTAGGGTAAAGATGTCTGAGTCATAGTCTATGCTATCAAACTCTGTCCCTGTCAAAGGAGCACTCATCTTCCTGTACCTCCTACTTGGGTAAGTTGTATCTTTAGTGGGATTTAGATCAGGAGATTCCTTGCAATCCAAACTTGCAGCAGAGTAGGATATTTCATCAGAAATTTTGACTAGTTTTGGAATATTTAGTTGCAAGGTACAACCATCAGAACGAGATCTATAATGACTAGATTTTTTTGGTGTGCCTTTCAGGTTCGCAACAGTGGGATTTTCAGGAGCCATGCTATTATTTTTCAATTCCATTTTTGCAGAAGATTCAGAAAAGGTAGAAGAAACTTCATTAGTAGACTTGAATATATTATTCTCTGCCATTTCTAATAGTTTAACAGCCCTAACTCAACATCATAAACAAAAATGGAAAATATTTTGCTTTCTGTTTGGATTAAAGATACATTAAGAAATAACACTAAGCAAGTTACCTAAATAGGAAATAATAACAGCTAGAATAAGTCCCGCCACCATGATATCAATATCATACCATCATGTAGCTAGCTACTATGCATAGGAAGAAAGGGAAAATACCAAAGTAGTGAGAAAATGAATTAGTTTCTAAGCTAACTGAATAAAAATATTTTAAAAGATATATTTGGCTATAGCCTTTAAGTTAGAATTTTACCTTTGAAAACATCTTTACGTATAGTAATTTTGAATTTATTTTCATTAATCTTTATTCATTGGAAGTAACTATTCAAAATATACAGTACCGTACAATAAATAAATAGATCGATAGATAAGTTGCTTCTGAATTGTGAATAGATAAGTGTCTTTTAGTCCTTGATTAATGATAATGAAAACCAAGAAATATAGTAATTATAATTAGAGTGAAGCAAGTAAATTGCGGAACATTATCCAATTCAAGATGAGTGGCAGGATATCCTGCCAGGTCAAAATATGATGAATAATATTTTAATAATATATCTACCAATACAGAAAATTATTCACAAGTTTGGTCCAGTCTGAAAAGAATATCTCCACAGACGGTCAGGGCCAGCATTTTTATTGGAATTTGGGCACAGCATATAACATGGGAAGATAGGAATTAAATAGAACTTGGGCGCAGCATTAATCCACAAGCCCTGCTTTACTTTTCAGACTGCAGTTTGGTTAGGTTTTAAACATGTTCAGTTAGCTTCATAACAAATTTCAAGAGTTCAGCAGTTGTCAACTGTCTTCAGTACCTGTTTGCAGATTGCTTAGAAAGATACATTCAAACTTATCCTACAATGAGTCATAATTCTCATAAACAATGGTTTCTCAATTATTTTTCAAATTTTGACATCATTAACTGATTAACAGACTTTTAACAAACACCAGTCTGCAAAGCGCATATCGCCAAAAGACATTGGAGACTTTTTTTGAGGGAAAAATATCTTAAAAAGATCTTGGAGACAGATTACTAATTAATTCCTATGTTAACATGTTATTATTGAAGACATTTTTAAAGAATTGTGGTCATTTTGGAGACAGATTTGACACACTTTACAGGCTGGAACAAACACATACAATTCCAGCAAAGGAAAGTTAAAAATGTATGCACATTATTTATAGTCTTCAATGGGTACATATATGGCTCGACTAATTTTGGGTCTCAAAGTTATAAACCACAAGAATAATAATAAAAATAATATCTTAAATTTTTCAAACCACTAGTCCAACCAGAGGTCACAGACTGCAGGAACTGGTAATGTGTTCTCCAAGAAATCATCAATTTTGGCTTCTGTCCTCAGTAATATACATGTAAATATGAGGAAATTAAGGATTGTTTGCACAGAAAAGGTTAAAAATGTCCCATAAATATCCTGCTAACTGGTAGTCCACTAGTGACTAGTCAAATTACCCAGTGTGCGGAAAAGCAGCAGAATATAAATTATATTATAGGACATTTTCACCTTTTCTGTGCAAACAATTAAGTTTATCAAATGAAATAATCTTTAATTTTGTCCATTTAATATTTAGGTGCATCATACATGGAGTTTAGCAAGACCAGTCTGCAAAAGATGCATGAAGTTGTGAAGTTTATCCGGGTGACTATCCAGATTTGGCCTTGAAATTAGTTACCTGAATTATCTGGCGACAATTTTCTATTAAATTCCTATGTTTACATGTAATTATTGGAGAGCATTTAAAGATTTTTGGCTATTTTGGAGAGAAATTTGAAAATCTTTAGAGACAAATTGCCCCATAAATTAAATGTCTGGAGACTGACGACAGATTGTGCACGAGTCTGAAATTGGTGCACAAAATTCCACTGACTTTTTCAAAAAGCTGAAAAAACCCACTTACAATTTCCAATAATTTAGCTTATCCTGTAACATTTCATAATTTATCCACCAAAAATTTATGGTACAATTGGTAAGTGGTAACATGCATGGAAATAAATAGCTAAAAATTCACAGGCTTTGCCAGAATATTATTTTCAAAGATAAAACCATGAAATACATACTGGATTGTGCATGCTTTGCAGACTGGTAGCTACTGAGAAAGTGAGAATAGATGAAAAAAACGAAATAGGCTAATTATTTATTAACTCGTGTATTTGCCCGTTAAAAATAAAGGGTCTCCAATAGTAATTCATCACCCGTTATCAAGTTATTTTTAGTAAATTGCAATAAAATTGATTTTTTTTTGCATAAACTGATACTTTTTCCATAGATAATAACAGAAAATTTCAAAAGATTGAATAAAAACGGAAGAATTTAAATATAAAGTCAATATATTCCCGTGCATATCATAGTTACATTCTTCATATTTAATACCCAACGTGTAGAAGCGGACACCAAATAAATAAATAAACACACTTAGGAAATTATTAGTATAGATAGAGAATTTATTTATTTATTTTACCAGTCCCATGTTACAGAGTATGTCAGTTAAAGCCAATTAATTGGCTTTGATTTCAAAAGGTCAAACTCAGATATCAGATATGTCTAATGACAAATGGGCTTAAAATTTTGAACAATTCCTATGTTATTGTTCCCATGTTAATTTTAGCTTGAAATGAATGAAATCTTCACAAGACAGAATAAGCAAAATTGGCTTGGCTTAGAAGTTTAAAAAAAATTTGGCTCAAAAATAATATTGACTTACAATTTTCCAGCCTCAGAAACACGTTACCAGTCATTTACCAGTATCTGCAGTTTGGTAAACTTTTATTTATAATAAAAATATCTATATATTACTAATATTTCTATATTAGCTACTAAATAGCTAAAATAACAAAATCCATAACATGGTTGTTTCATTAAATGTAACAATTAGATGTATCATGCATAAACAACAAATCAAAACCCATAAAATTCAAAAGCGCAACAATTGACTAGGGTAAGTTCTTAATTATCGGTCAGTTCTCCATTTTTGGACACATAAGAAAAAACGATATAATAATTATTATTTATTTTTAATTTTTATATCGTTTTTTCTTACGTATCCGAAAATGGAGAACTGACCGATAATGAAGAACTTACCCTAATTGTTTCTCTATTAAATGTAATAATTAGATGCATAAACTAACAAAATCAATACCATTCAAACGCGCAACAATCGACTGATGGTTGCCTTATTAAATAAAAAAATATTGTTTTAAAAGATAAAATTTTTCCATTAAAAACAAAACTATGAATTAAATGCATAAACTAAGAAAATCCGTATCATTGAAACGCGCAGCAATCGAATGATGGTTGCCTTATTAAGAATAAAATTTGTTTTAAAAAGACAATATTTTATGATTAAAAACAAAACAATTAATTAGGTCCAGACTGCAGGAACTGGTTAACTGTTTTCCAAGAAATCCTTTATTTTAGCCTCTGTTCTCAGTAAAATACATCTAAATTATAAATAAAATATACCAGTCTTCAAAAGATGCATGAAGTTGTGAAGTTTATCAGGCGACTATCGAGGCCTTGAAATTAGTCTCTTGAATTATCCGGCGACAATTTTCCAATTAATTCCTATGTTTACATGTAATTATTGGCGAGAATTTTGATATTTTAGTTCATTTTGGAGGGAAATTTGAAAATCGTGGGAGACAATTGACAAATTGCTGTTGCCCCAAAAATTAAATATCTGGAGACTAATTGTAAATTAGTCATTAGTGCATGCTTTGCAGACTGGAGTCTGTATTTGGTGAAAAAAATACCATAAATTTTTATTAATTATTTGGCTTATCCATCAACATTTTTCCAATTTTTCCCCCAAAAATTAATGGTAACATAGGCAGTCTGTATTTGGTGTACAAAATTCCACTGACTTTTTGAAAAAGCTGAAGTAAATCCACCATAAATTTCCAGTAATTTGGCTGCTCCACCAACATTTTGCTCATTTATCCACCGAAACCAGACAGTATTTTCGGTGGAATTTATCTTCATTGAAAATAATATTCTGGCAAAGTTGGTGGATCAGCCAAATTACTGGAAATTCATGGTGGATATTTTCAGCTATTTTGAAAAGTCAGTGGTAACATAGGAATAAATAGCTAAAAATCAACCGACTTAGCCAGAATATTAATTTCAAAGGGAAAAAATTCCACCGACAAGTCGGTGGAATTTACCACGAAATACAGTCTGGCATAGGAATAATTAATAAATAGCTAAAAATCCACCGACTTTGCCAGAACACCATTTTCAATGGAGAAAAATTCCACCAACATGTCGGTGGAATTTAGTCAATTTACCATGAAATACAGTCTGGTAAATTATTAAATATAGGAGGAAATTAAGGATTGTCTGCACAGAAAATGTTAAAAATGTCCCATGTTCTGCAGACTGAAATTAGGTAACTAGGTAAACCGTAAATGCACAAACTAAGAAAATCCATATCATTCGAACGCGCAGAAATCGATCGATGATTGCGCTATAGATTGATATCAGCGATACACCAGTCTGAAAAGAAGGTCTCCTCAGACCCAGGATTTTTTAAAGAAATTGGGATTAGGGCGCGGCTAATAACATGGGAACATAGGAATTAAATAGGACTTGGACGCAGGATTAATCCACAAATCCTGCTGTACTTTTCAGACTGGGCGATACAATGTGCCAATTAGCCAGTCGGCAGTCAGTAAAATGTGTCTCTTCTCCCGTAGAGATTTTAATTAGAGAGACAGTTGGTCTCTGACTCTCAGTAGACTTAGAGAGTAGCAGATTCAGAATCTCCCGCATTAATGGTAACATAGGAATTAATTCAAAATCTCCCGCATCTAAATTAATGGTAACATAGGAATTAATTCAAGATCTCCCGCAGATATCTCAAATTTCTATAATTCAATCAAAAACTCCCGCAGGCCGCCGCAGTCACAGAGAGTCTTGGAAAAATGTTCCATATTCTGCAGACTGGCCAATTAGATGTACAGAGTACACCATGTTTCTTTCAGAAGCTGCCAGCCTGCGGGCTGCCGGGCCTGCCGCTGGACCAGTCTGCAGAATGTGTCCCTTCTCCTGCACCAGTCTGCACTCTGCAGTATATGGAACATTTTTCCAAGACTCTCTGCGGGAGTTTTTGATTGAATTTTTAGAAATTGGAGATCTCTGCGGGAGATCTTGAATTAATTCCTATATGACCATTAATTTAGCTGCGGGAGATTTTGAATTAATTCCTATGTTACCATTAATTTAGCTGCGGGAGATTATGAATCTGCTACTGAGAGTCAGAGAGTAACTGTCTCTCAAATTAAAATCTCTGCGGGAGAAGAGACACTTTCTGCAGACTGGCTCCCGCAGAGATTTTAATTTGAGAGACAGTTAGTACTCTCTGACCAGTCTGCAGAATATGGGACATTTTTAACATTTTCTGTGCGAACAATACTTAATTTCCTCCTATATTTACATGTATTTAACTGAGAACAGAAGCCAAAATAGAGGATTTCTTGGAGAACAGTTCACCAGTTCCGATAGTATCTAAAAGCTGAGCGGCGCACACCAGTACGGCGCACCACTGTACATTCTATTAGATCGGTAATTTGAATACAGATTAATGATAAATGGAGTGAATTTGATAGGTAGGTAATTGTCGTATCAAATTTATGTCTGACGCCTGACGGTACCTGAATCCAATGTTTATACTACACAGTTTAATTATTTGATTGAGATGTTTAATTTGGAATAGAAAATAAAATTCATCATAGAAAACTGTAATTGTAATTTTATGGGGTAACTATTGTAAACTGTCAGTCTGAGGTGTAAATAAAAACTTATCAGTTAGCCGTTAGGTAGATGTATAGGGGGGCGTGCCGCCCCCCGAACCCCCCTGCCAGGTCATTAAACAATCTTGAAGTGTGCAGAACAACAAACTAGCGGATACAACAAACTACATAACAGTTTTTCACATTGAAGTCATTAATAGAAAGTACAGTGGTGCGCCGTAATCTGGTGCGCCGTAATGTGGTGCGCCACTCAGCTTTTAGATACTGTTAGTCTGTTGCCAGTTCCTGCAGTCTGGCTCTCTGACTCTGACTCTCAGTCTCAGTAGCAGATTCAGAATCTCCCACAGCTAAATTAATGGTAACATAGGAATTAATTCAAAATCTCC